>JAPYYT010004143.1:0-10641 GCA_030522565.1 Ceratosolen corneri | reverse complement strand
TCTTCCGATCTTATACAAGGATTACCGAGCATTACAAGCTAAACAAAGAACAGATAAAAAGTATAAAGACTATATAATAGGGAGGAAAAATTAATCAAGAATTGTTAGACCTTTCGACGAGGTCCGACTCTTTCTTACTCGATCCTTAGCTCTAAATCATTCACTTCCTAAAAAACGGTAACATTCCAACTTTTGTCTATATACCTCTCCATCTGTTTCTCTCATTTTTACTCTCTATAATACTAAAAATAATATTTTCAAAAAATAATATTTATTATGATTGAGTACGATTGAAGTAATTTGTTGAAACACCAACCTCCTTAATTGAGCAAAATATCGATCAATTTTTGATCCACGATTAAGTCAAATAAAATGAAAAGAGATATCTCACTCGATATCTTGGACGGCATGACATAGAGGACTTTAATGGTTATTAAATTACTGAGTTCACTGAGAAATAAGTAGAGCTTCCAATTGTAACGATGAAAAATGAAAAGAAAATTATAAGCTACAATTAGCATATAAAAGGTGTTTCTGCATTTCACTCGAAGACTTAAGCAATGTACATTGCCAACTTATTAAAGCTTGAACTTTAGTAGTTTTGATTGCATGTTTAACTAAAGCTTGACTATTATGACATTTACTTTTCGCCAACAGTTTTCTATTGCTCTCTATGAATTCCAAGAAAAGAACAAATAGCCTTGTATTTACTTAAAAGAAGTTCATTGAAATAAACGTTACACGCGAGAAGATCGAATAAACTTTCAAAAAATCATTTGATATTATATGGTTAAATTTTGAGCTAAGATATCCTATTGTGGTTACATTCTTATAATACCAAGAAATATTTTATTTATCTCCAGTTACTTAAAAGACAATTTGGACAATTGAGAATATCGGTGTTTGTTCGACCAAATTTCATTTTATTCACAAATATCGCATTTTACAGCCAACTTAAAACAGCATTGCAAATTACTTTCCAGCTGAATCTTAAATTCATATGGTAAATTTAATGAATCGTTTCGATCAATTTTGAAGATTAATAATAAATATAGCTTGAGTACTATTCAGAGGGGGTTAAAACGGCCATTGGATGCACGAGGGAAAAATTGTTATGCGTTATTCGTTCTTCTCTTGAAACTCCGATGATCGTTTGTACATGAATTATTGAAATTGAGTGGTTGAGCGTCGTTCCAGGAGCAAATAGCGAAAGAGAGACAGGTGACGGGTCGCGTGCAGATTCAAGTTTGGTACGAAGCCGATCGCAAGGAGCTCGTCGTTTCCGTCCTCGCCGCCGATGATCTCTGCACCCGAGAAGACACTGGTTACGGCACTGCACCAGAAGCTTTCGCTAAGCTCGATTTAATCTCACCGAGGTATGCATTTTACATATTCATGCTGCACGTGCAGTTTAATTTAATCAGCGGGAGCGTTGCTGTTGCGATGCTCTCCGACAATTACGTTTCACTATTGTGTTCGAAGTGGGCTCGTGGGGAAAACTGAATTGACATTTCAAAGAAAGCCTGGATTTATTAGGCCCTTGCTTCATATTACGTACATTATGAATAGTAATAGTAACAACCACAACAATGATCATAATTATATTAATGAACTTTTATGGGGAAATTGAATAATGGTTAGTCTCTCTGCATCGGAACAGTAAAATATCAGTAAAAAACAGTATAAATATCTACTCTAATGAGCTCTAATACTGGAAAATATGCCGTAAAGTTCTAATGTTATGCGTGGTGCAAGCGTATTTGATAGACTGAAGCAATAAAATCCTAACGTATACTGCTCTTGGTAATAATAAAATAGCTCTCATTTTCATAAGTGTTTATACACTGTCGACTTGGCCAATTTCTCTTTGCCGTTAGAAACCTTAAATAAAGTCAGAGGGCGGATGATCTAAAGGCTCGTTTTTGCTTGTTATAGTGGCGAGTCCACATCGCTGAAAACAGATGTGGCCGAGCCAACGCACAATCCAATTTGGAATGCCACGTTGAACTTTGCCGGTGTGGCTGGGGAACAACTGATCGATCGACTGATCGACGTAACTTTATGGGACTATTGTCCCGACAGAGAGAGCATGTTTTTAGGCGGATGTTCCATCGATCTGACGAGCGCCTTTGAGGCAGACCGGGCAGTCTGGTAAATTGAGATTTACGATTTTGCGCATAAATGTTGAGAGTAGTTCATATAGATTAATATAATAGAGCTAATTAATGTACAGAGCTATTGATGCATTTATATATTTTTTTGTTACGCCGAGTTTATTTTCACTATTGTTTCATAGAATAATAAAATGCACTTTGATCCTATGACTAAATTATATTATATACTATATATATTATATATTCTGCTTGTTGCTGTGCAGTTGCTTGTGCGTTAACTTTGTTTATACGATGGAAATTTTGTATTTTCATTACGCAATACTTTTTCATTCGTGATATTATATGAATTTCATATTAAAAGAAATTGTTATTAATTATTATTTTCTTTTTTTTTTCTTTTAAATTCAAATACCGAAATTTAATACAAATTGTAAAATTTTAGATTTCAGAAACGATATTTTAAGCAATGTTTCAACTCGTAAAAAACATAAAGATTCAATGCTGTGCTAAATTAGAAAAATGTGAATAAAAATTTTATAAATTATCGATTTTATTATAATTTACATTCTAGGGGAAACATTATTTACAATATAATTGCATAATAATTATAATACTATATGTCTCAGATAATATAAACGAATAGCACATTTTTATTATAAATTTTTCCTATATCTTGGGCAAAATAAATATAGAAATTTATATAAATCTAGAAATTTTTCAATTTAATATTTAATATTTTTAATTTGTTTGGAATCGTGGAAAATCATATAGAATCTTAATCGTTCGTTAGATTTTCCTTTCCCGTATACTAATTAATTGCTTAATCCTGTATGTAATTACTAATTATTATATACGCTTTTTTATTTGCCTTACGTTGCTCGTCAAAAGCTATTATGGACGACAATCAATCTATCAAATCAATTTCATTTCTGAAAAACAACGATGCACGATGCTTCCCACCACGAATATTCATCGACAATTATTCAACAAATTTCATTCCATAACATTACAATGAACTATTCCCTCAAACTGATAAATACTAAATGTCATCTTCCATATACTCAGCTACTTCCTAAGAGCTTATAATTAAAAAATTCAACTCTTAACAAACAAGCACGAAAGCAGAGCACATTAGCACTCAATGCCTCATACAACCAAATTTCATTAGTGCAGCCATTAAAAAATTCTTACCTTACCAATTACACATGAGCAAACGGTTTGTCCCAAGGTACCGCCTGGAAGATCCACGAGGTCTGCGCTCCGGTAAATCGCCACACTGTTCTCCACGCGGCTCCCTCTCCATCGAACTCGCCCAGCGATTATTACGCAGAACAGACCTGCGCGAGCGCAGCTACAGCGACGACACGCAAAGCGACAGCGGAAGTCCCGAGCCTTACTACCTACATCCGGATCATGCTTGGCTCTCGAATTCCCGACGCGGCTCAAGCCAATCCGAGCAACTGGAGATCGAGCCTTACGAGCTCAGCAAAGACTACAGCCACTCGCTACCTGGCAGCAGACGCAGCAGCTTCCAGAGCCAAACCGCTGCTGGCAGTGACAGCAAACGTAAGTGACTGCTGACCCAACATCGGGAAATAATTCACTCCAATCGCAATCCTATCCAATGCGCGGCAATTGGAAAAATTCATCACCCACGCGCCTCTTTTGATCAAATTCATTATTAAATTAAGGAGGTTTATTGATCATTGCAAACTAGAGAGAGAGAGGAGTTGAGAAATTAAGTGCATAATAATTGAATGGAATGGCAAGTGAATCCGTGATTGCGCGATTGAAATGCACACTAATGCAATTAAATTATTAAGTAGTGATTGTCGTACCGCCACTAATAACTAGCCACGACCCTTCACTTTTAGAGGCTTACATACACACACACATAATTGCATACGTAAAGCTTTCTGTATTGCTTTAAAATGTGTGCGCGCGCGTATATATAATTATGTTAAGGTACAGCGCTTTATCTACGCTAAAGTATTGATTGCAAACCCAAAGAGTAATTTAGCGACTGTTATGGATATTTGTGGGTGTAATTATTGATGCTCTGTGGAAATTGATCCCCCATTAATAATTTACAAAGTAGCGATAAAGCTTTGAGGTATCGAGAGACGACTAATGACGCCAATTCCAATCCACAACGTTCCAACGCACAATTATTACACAATACCCAAATTTATCAAATTCACAATGAAATTGTCGAGTGGGTGACACTCATTAGGCTGACTCATTTGAATGCGCAGGAGGCAGTGTGGGTGACACGGACGTCTCTGCGGCTCATTACAATCGCGAGAGGCGACGCAGTTCGTTCGCACGACCGATGCGAGATCAGGAAGAGATCCTCGAGACGCTACGTAACCTTAAAGCTCAGGGTGGCAAGGAGCTTTCACGTACAATGAGTCTGTCCGGCGAGAAGAGGCGACCTAACCGTGAGTATTTGCTAGTCCGGTCGCCATCTGCCTGCACACTGTTGTCTCTCTCATCCGACCTTCTTCGTCTCATTATCATGTCTATCTATGTGTATGTTACCATCTTGATTGCTGGTATCTGTCCTAGATATATAAAGAAGGAAAGCGCAAAAATTATTAATTTGTTGCAATGTTTATCACTGTTTCCATTGACTCACAGCTTAAGCAGCAGACAAGTGATGTTCGCCAATCAAAATTAAACTCGTTTAATATGTACGTACGTATTGTCAACTGGTCATAAGATTTTTCTCTAAAGACACGCGCATCCGCTATTTTCACCCGACATATCCTCCTATGATATATAATGATAGGTATGTGTGCGAGCGCAGGTGCATTCGACATCCTTTATTAAATAGAGCATCGTGCACCTTGCTTCCTACACATTATATGTTATGACATTTTAATCAGTGAATTACATACTTATTTATACTCGTTTATTCCTGTGTCATTGTATTTGTTTAGCATTAGTTTAATAAGCCATTCTCGGACGCCAAAATTAACTTTTCCCGCCACATACTTTCATGCGTTCGTCAATCACTTTATTTGTCGCATCGATGATATTTGTGTTCCTTTTTCAAGTTTGCTTTCAACTCTGATTTCTAATGTTGTGTGCCAATAATAGCTTTGAGTGAAACCCTTAAAGATAATTAGGGAAAATTGTCGAGAATTAAAGCTTTACTATTAAATATTACAATTTCTTCAAAATTATAAAACTCTCCTTTCATTTATCTGTTCTGTTTTCACGCTCATTCCTCAACTTTATGCTCTCTTCTCTTTCATTTATCCTTCATTTATTTTATCTTGGATAACAAATATCATAGTTGTGCTTAATCAAGATAATCATAAATTCGATATATTAGCCACTGTATACTCGAGACAATTTCCTCCTTCGTGTGTAATACGTCTCTCGTACTCCTCACATTAATTTTCCGCTCTCTAACCTCACGTATTATGTCAACCACAAATGTAATTTACACCTACGAGTGCCCGATCAATGTTTCGAATTTGCCACTATTATATCCAATTATTTATATACAATTCTCTGTAATTGCTCTAAATAATATTTAGCAAATTTTCTTAAATTAGATGTCCAAGCACACTACCGAAATAAACGTAATGCTTACAAATAAGTGTGCTTTTATCAAATAAAAAATGCAGAAAAATAATTCAATAAATGATTTGATCCAATTGCAATGAGCCAATTATTTAAAATTATCGAAACAATTGGTTATCACTCAACAATTTAGTTCGAAAGACACAAGTTTAGTTGATGTCTTTAACGAGTTTAACACTGAACGTACAAATTTTTAGTGAATTAGTTATGAAATATATGTACAAAATAAAAAAAATAAATATATTTTTTTAATCAAAAGACTGTTTTATTTGACTTTTATCCTGCCATTTTCCAATTATTAGTCACTTTGAAGATATTACTTTAGAAATTCATAAATGGAAAATGACAAAATAGCGTAGTTTCTTTGGTTTTTAATTTTATAATTATTCAACTGTATGTATATAACTATATATAATTATATATCCGAGTCCGATATATATATATATTTATATAAATATATTAGTCTAATAATTATAAAATTTAAATTTCAAATTAAAATTAAAATTAAAAACATTTATAAACGAAAATTATTATAAAATAATTATATATAATTATATATATAATTATATATGCTTGTACTAATATCATATAATAAATTGGTCTGCCTTTGTTTTTGTTAATGAATGAATGTACATTCTTTTATTTGACAATTATTCTTATAATATTTTATATGAATTACAATTTCATATATTCAAAATATTTGCATTTATCAGTATTATGTAAAATTATATTTTAAATTATTGATTTTAAATTATATATGATAACTATTATGATTTTCATTATTTACAATTTTCATATTTACTTACCTTTAGTCCAAGATTCAATATTAATCATGAAATTTTAGCCAATAAATAACAAGTCGGGTCCATTAAGAATTTTATATCATTGCTTTGATTTTTTTCATCATCATTTAAACACATGTTTAAAGTCTTAAATAAGCGTATATAAATATATAAGCTTATAAGCCTTTTAAATGTTTGTCATTTTACGTGCTTTTGTGTTTCTGTCGATTTACAGGCTTTAACGCAACTGCTTTTGATAATAATGTATCACATATAATTGTCATATAATGACAATTCATATAATGTCATATAATGTCAAATAATGTATCACATATAATTGTCGATAAAGATTTAATAATTTCCATTAGCAGACTAAAATGTCATTGCGGGTAATCATTTTTATTGAGAGCTTATTCTTTACATCTAAATATGTCAATATTTTATTGTTATGTTTATAAATAAGATTTAAGGGACTCTCACTCAGTCTCAATTATCCCCAAATTTTCAAACATAATCATTATTGTGCTGTTTCTGTTGTATTTAACAATTCACACATTTTGTCTTTTTAATTCAAATCATATACTAATTATTATAATGTACAATAATTTTATTTGGATATTAAACTCTTCTAGTTCCACAATTAAACATAGATTTGTGTTTTATTATTTAATTTTCTCCATTAATATTGACATCGATTTGCAATGCTTTTAAATTACATGTTTATTTTCGAAATTTTATAATTTTGCAGTTTAATAGACATAATATTACAAACAATACCACAAAACATTGAATGTTCTAAGAGCGCATTCGATTTACTAATAATTCCATTATTTATTTTAAATTAATAATATACTTTTTATTTATTTGTTTTTTCAATTATATGCTTTATTTTCTCAGTGAATATGAGTGTATTTTTTTTATAATCATCTGTAGTATTTTTCTTCAAGCAACTTTTCTCAAATATTGGCAATACTGAAGTTTCTTTTAACTTTAATTAAGATAGAATGCTCGTTCAACGGATAAAAGATTTCAAATAGAAAGTTTTTTTTTATTGTCACATAAAAGCAACTGCAACTATTTCTCTAAGCTGAATATTAAACATTTTCATTATTAAGTATTTGCAAAAACTGTTTCAGTCATCTATGAAGTTAATTATAATAACTTGATAAATTGTCATTTTAAATATGTCATTTTTAATTTAATTAGTTCGAATAAACCTCAAATTAGACAATTAATTTTTAAATAAACTACAATTCTTTAATTACCTCAATGTTATTAAATTTCAATTTTCTTGTATAATTCCATTCCATATACATATTTTGCAGGTGTATGTATTTACCAGAAACATAATATTTTATCTTATAATATGCACTAGGAGAAAAAAAAATAACGGATCAGACATTTTAGAAAATATTTTATAAATGAATAAAGCGAAAAACTTGATTCGATCCATTATAAGTATGACGTAACTCAATTTATAATAATATTAAATATAGTTTATTTTATTTGAAAAATCTTCCAATTTTATAACTTTTTTAGTGTAAAAACTATTTATTTTTTTTTCAAATAAATTTTTGAAAATCAGGACACTTACGTTTTCTACTAAATTTTATTAAATTAACAATAGCAATTAATTTACGAAAATAATAAATATTACCAATAATTATTATGAATAATATAAAAGTCATTAATTAGACAAATGAGTATACGTAGAGTGATTATGCATTTTCAAAACACAAGTAAATTCTACTAAGAAAAAGACGAATAATAAGCCACAAACTATGAATTGAATAGAGAAAAATTTACTTATATTTTTTCATATTTTATGTTTATTATTCTTTCTTTCTTCTTCTCTTACTCTCATCCAAATACATAAAAACCTCGTGATTAATTGAAAAAACTCGCTAAATGCTATAAATAATTAAATATCTTAAAAATACACTTTTATTGTTCATTGATAGAATTCTGTTATCTTGCTTTTTTTCACTCCATCTGGTGCAATGCAACAATCTTGCACGAAACACGAGAAATGAAGCACATTTTTACACATCGTGTTGTTCTCTCGCTCTAAAACGGGATGCGATAACTCCCAAATCCGCCCACATAACTTCCATTATTATAAGACCACTGCCACCTATTAATACTACTACTACTACTACTACTACTACTACTACTACTACTACTACTACATCGCCACCAACCATCGCTTCGATCAAACGCTTGAACCATCAATATATGTATATGCATGTGTACACGTGTACACTTCGTGTATACATGCGTGTATATATATATATGTATGTAATTGTTGCAAACGAACGAAAAATCACCACTCCGGTAATGGGCGGTAAATCGGCGCTGACGTATTCGAAACTTTATGCTTGATCCCAAACCGCCATCAAAATACTAATATGAAAATAATTGAAATCGAAAAACCGACGGCAGAGTACGTAGTCCCAACAGTAACTGTGTGGCAGTGCGAGCCTGTGTCTCCGAGGACCGCTAAATCGGCCTCCTTCCCCACACCGCACGTCACAACACCCCGATAGATAAGATTGGCAAGCCACACGCGAGCGACGCTATGGGCATCTGGTAAGATTCACCTTTCTTTCTTTCTCTTTCAGCCTATATACATTATCAGCAAAGTAATACCGCTTAATTAGATTAATGCATGGAGGAGGAGGAGGAGGAGAGGGGGGCTGGAGCTTGAAGCTGAAGCTCCGACTCTTAATCAATAAAGCACGATCCTCTCGATTGAGCGTAGTTCTGTTGTAGTGTTGGCAGCTGCTCAAGTGCTGTTGTTTAATTATTGATTAAGAGGTAATCTTTTATAGATAGAGCTCTTTTCCCTATTTATATATATACTCGAGAGTCAATTGATTTCTCCGCTCGAGTAATTGGATTCTCTGTTAATTGTTAATACGATAAATAGTCGTGATTATTTATTAGAAGCGCCCAAGTAATTCGATATAGTAAAAATCAAGTGGCTTCTATGCTTTATAGTTTTATAGTCCATGAGAGAATGAATACGAAAGTTGCACCGTTTCTTTATTTCTTCGAATGACGAACGTGACAAATTGTAATCGATGTAAAGTGTCGAGTTAATTAAGTAAATCTCACGTTAAATTTCCGTTGTGGGTAAGCAATTTGTTATGCAAATTCCGTCAATTTTAATTGCATCTTATTAATTAATGATTAAATTGTTCGAATTTGTTATTTCATTGAGCTGTCTTCTATGGAATAATTATTGAAGAATATTTGATAGTTCGGTGAAAATATCTGCGATCAATTATATGTGTCCTTTCATCGCATAAAATTCGTTTTTTTTTCTGTAAATAAGTGAGACGTCAATTTATTATTTCATTGATAAAATATAATTGAATGGTTTATCTGCCCATATGTGATTATTGTACGTGAAATGCGGAGATATACATCTTATTACAATATTTTGACTATTTTTCTCTTGACTTCAAATTTATCATAGTCTGAATATATTAAAATAAATTAGAAAAAACATGTGCTATGGAAATAAAATATTATAATCTTAAAATACTTTATCATTCAAACTCTGATGAATTTACTTCATAGTACTGAAAAGATAAATGTTTAATTTATTTTATTCTTAATAAACATAATTTACCTATGCAATATATTTTTATACAACATAATCCTTTTTTCTTCACATTTTTCTAAGTGTTTTAATTATTATTATTTGTTTTCTTTAAATGCTTTATTTAATACATTTAGCGCAATTATAAGATCATAAATTTATGATATATATTTTTAAGATTCTCCACCTCATTTCTTTTAGATTTTATTTCATCTCATAGTGCTTTATTATTTTGTCATTACAATTGTATTATATGCCAATAATTTTATTTAATAAAATACCTTCTTTCAAAACCAATCAAAATAAATTTGTGCGACAAAAAAAACGAGTAGCTTGTTGATAAACTTGACAAATGGATTATGTTTTTACATTTTTTCTCGTTTATAGTGTAACTGCTGCGTACATTAGAATCGCTTTCAAGCATTTTTTTCATTTTTCTTGATTCTCTGCGTTTGCATATCTGAACTTAATTGACAAGCGGTTTGATTATTGCTCGATCAATTATTTACTTTCTTTACATCAATATATCTATATATCTATATAT
>JAPYYT010004142.1:0-10643 GCA_030522565.1 Ceratosolen corneri | reverse complement strand
ATATATATATACACACATGTGCATGCGTAATTTCGTGTGTGTAGGCATACGTCGTAAGTTAAATGCTCATTTACGCACGAGCGAATGTGTGTGTCTCGCGTAGTCAACAAATGGAAATTCGCACTGTCGCGCGTAGCCTACATTATATGATACCTATACATACATATACATATATATATATATGTATAAACAAATTTTGAAAAATAAGTGCTAAATTTGGTAAAAAAGAAAAAAGATTCTCTTGGATGCTAATTTGTAACGGACCAGAGTGTTGGAAGAGCAAAAGCTAGTCGAGAAAATCAACGACGGCGACAATGTCTCATTAAAAGCTTGTTTATTTGCAGGATTAATCGTCGTCTCATTATCCCGTAATTCGTATCCATGGATTTCTCCGCTAAGAACACTAGTGGCGTAAATTCAAAAATCATTATCGAGCGCTTTAAAAGCTGTGTTCCACTTTATTTTGCAAGCTCGTCGTCGTCGTCGTCGTCGTCGTCGTCTTGGAAGATATGCTAAGGATTCAAGCTGTACGATGACGGACGTTATATTGGATCGTGGCACTACCTATCTCGTAAGTTTGACCTTTTCTCAATTCTTTTAGATGTTTTAAATGCCCTGGCAATTAATAAGTGGATTAGGCGTGTAATACAGACTCTCTTCTTATAAAGTTAATTAATAAATTTGACATCAATTGTGGCCAAGCTCCTTGAAATTGGAATTAATTAATCGTGCTTGGGAGCTAAATTGAAGTAAATTGATTAATAATTGTTATTTATTACTTTTCCTTCTCATTACTTATTTTTAATTGACATATTTTTTTTTTTTTTTTTTTTTTTATCACCGTAATAAGTTTAATTGTTTATATTATGCATTTGTGTAATATATATATATATATATCGCGTTAAAATAAAAATTGTTCAATAATATTATTGGTTTTGCATAAAATGGGATAGAAATTTATTTAAATCTTGACACGCCAATTACTTTATAAATAATTTATAAATTTAAATTATTATTTTTTTATTGAGATTTAATTGTATGATTTCATTATTATGCTTATTATAGAGTGCTGACTTTAAAAATGATATTCCCGTTCCACTTCAACCAACTACCAGAGGTGGTTTGAGAGTTTATAAAATTGTTGTTCTTGGTGAGGGAGGAGTTGGCAAATCAGGTAGTCCTTATAAATTCATTATTCTTATAAAAATCTATAATTTGATGGTAATACTTTTTGTCCATTCTTACAGCTGTCACGTTGCAGTTTGTCAGTCATAGCTTTTTGAATGACCATGATCCGACAATTGGTATGTTGTCAGCTTAATAATACTAGTTATCTATATTAATCTATGATATTTATTAAATTTGACTAATTGTAAATTTTAGAGGATTCGTATCAGCAACAGGCAGTCATCGATGGTGAAGCTGCGCTGCTTGACATTTTAGATACAGCTGGTCAGGTACATTAAACCAAAGCCTTCTTTTCTTACGTCATTTTATAATTTTGTACATGCTGTTTAATCATCAATGTAGGTGGAATTCACGGCAATGCGAGATCAGTATATGCGTTGCGGAGAAGGCTTTATGATCTGTTATTCTGTGACCGATCGTCATAGTTTTCAAGAAGTTATAGAATACCGCAAGCTGATATCACGTGTTAGAGCTAGCGAGGATATTCCTCTTGTACTAGTTGGGAATAAATTTGATTTGCAGCATCTACGTGAGGTGCGCAATATACCAGAATGTGGCAAAATATTCGAACATAAGATTATTATTATTATTATAAATATTTACATTACAAATTTTGTTTTAAACATTTGCTCTTATAACATTGCTTTGAATGCAGACCATTTAGACTTCACTTACTATTATTTAATCAAATGAGTATTGAGATTTTCTATTTTTATTATTCTAATTAGCGTAACATTGCTTGATTATCATATACCATTGCTAATAATTTAAAATGTACACTTGTAGGTGACTACGGATGAAGGAAAAGTCTTGGCCAACCAATTTGGCTGTCCATTTTATGAGACATCAGCAGCACTTCGTCAATTCATCGACGATTCATTCTACTCATTAGTAAGGCAAATTCGTATGAAAGAGAGATCACGCTCAACTTCACATAAGCATAGTCGTTGGTGGAGATTGCGCTCAATTTTCGCTTTCATATTTAAAAGAAAATCGCGAAGGAATTCGCATTATTCTCCTTGAAGTAAGGAAATAATAGAAAGCAGCTAACTTATGAATCACACATAGTGCAAACACAACGAAATTTGTAAGATGAGTATGCTTCCCGACAGATGAGAACTCAATAATTTTAGTTCTTTTAGGTGCAGGCCACCTTATTCTGTATTAAAAATAACCAAATGAAGTTTTTATAAGTATAAATTTATTGAGGTTGAGATATTAGATTTTATATGTAATTTATTAGTTTACAGAAATATTTTCATCCGCGGATAAGGTGAGGATAAACTATTCGCTGAATCAATTGACTATCATATATTAATGATTATTTACTCGTAACGTACTTTAAAGAAAGAAAATATAAGAGAGATTATTTAATGATTTATTCGGAAGTTTAAATAAATCACTGCACATACTTTTCTTTAAAAGAAAAATAACAATAATAACAGTAAATATTTATCAAACAAGATTTATTTTTATTAAAAGTTTACAACAACTACAGCAAAGTATTTTTTACTAGAAGAAAATAAAAATTTTCACTTTCGACTTAATGTGGTATTTATTATCATAATTAAAGTAAAGAAACGGCCTTTATGTGTGTGTGTGTCAAATTATATTTTACAAATTCTGTATATGTTTAAGAGCCCTTAGTGACCATATATGATAAACAGTCAATTTATTTATACAATAAGTTCCAGTAATAATTGTATCTAGTCGTTACTTAACATGACCTAGTCAAGTGTTGCATTTTCTTATAATGACAATGACTTTTCTACATTGAGATAGTATTTTTCGTTGCAACATTACATGTGATTAAGTATTAAACCGTTAAAAATTTGGAAAGGAAATAATTTTCAAATTCATACCATTTTTATGAGAAGATCTTTTTTTTTGTACCATAGTCAAGTATTCCCTAAATGTTGTACTAAACAAACATTTTGTAGTTTTGTATTTATAAGCAAGGATTTGGCGTCGAATTAATCTAAAACAACTATAGTATAGTTATGCAAAAATTCACTTATTCAACTCGAATTTGAATAATAAAAAAAACATACTCAAACTATATCCGATCGAGCCAGTGCCGCTAATATGCGTTATACAATAACAATGGAGGATCTATAATCAGTTCTTGTATCCCGTATCTGGTCACACAAGCATTTATCGCGTTTATTAAGTGCTTAAAGCAATTGCGCTCGAAAATTGTTTTCTTTTTTTTTTTCATGACTGTAATCGAGGATAATGGACGCTTTTGTCGTTATTGAAACGTAAAAACTGTGGTTTGATTATCATAATTTATATATATATATCATCTACATTTTCGCAAATTTAAATGGGATTGTAAATAGGATTCATTTTCCGTTTGTACAATTCAGTGGTTTCAGAGGGGACTAAATAAAGATAGGGACAGAGAAGAGAGAAATTTTTTAGAAATTAAATTATTTTATAAAACTCTGCTTTCTTTTGCCATCGTATAGGCGCTTGTGTGTTCACATTCATAAAACCCATTGATCCTCGCACACATTAAAACGATACATTACAATTTTAATACCCATTTACTCAGTATTTATTAAATTTAAATTGTAATACATATTTTAAAAAATAGAAGTAAAGTAAAAATATAATAATATAATTACATTTGAAAGTACTAAGTTTGTTTATAAAAGTGTTATTTAATTAAAAGAAATATTATTTGGTTGGCTCCGGCGTAATAATTGAATTACTTGTGAACCTCCGAAAAAAATTTCATTACGACACAAAATTGCACATATGTTAAATAAAAATGTTAAAAATAGATTATATTAGACTAAATACAAATATGTCATAAACTTATACAGTCCGTGATAAATCGCAAGTATTTCCATAGTTTTCTTTCAATTAAATTGTTCTATATATATAAAAATATGTAAATAAATAATCTAAACTTACTTACGAAACTGTTTTACAAACTATTTCATATTGAACGTTTAGATAACGTAGCGTTAGTGTTAATATATAAAAATAGAGTTTATCGTTTTATCTTAACCAAAGAGTTTAATAAAACCTTTAAAGCATCTTTTGCATTTCAATTAAATTATCTACCAAAGAATAATTCGATTATTCATATCATTAAATCAATTTAGAGAGCTTAACTTTTATAAGTTTCAATTTTAATTATTGAAATTAATATATGAATATATGATATATTGACAATACAAAATCGTTTTTTTTACAATCTTATCAATTCATTCCAATTGTTTGTATAATCATAATTAGCTCATAATCATGGGTAAGCAATAATGACCGTATATGGGAACAACAATTAGATTTAGGCTAAATTGCGAGTGAATTTGAGATTAGTTTTTTGTTAGCAACATAAAATGGAGCATAAAATAATGTGTATAAAATTCTTATCTTATATATCCTCCTTGAAATAATGACGATAATTACCTTAATGTACATGACAGTATATGTGTAATGAAAGCAAAGTATAAAAGATTTTGTTTGATGTAACGTTTAACGTAATAAAATTTTCTGTATAAATTGTCTTTTTCATTCTCTCCTTAACATTACAATACTTCATCATTGCAATTTGAATTGCCTATGAGCCTTTAAACAATGTAAATACATAACTCATATCTCATAATACACTAAGTGTATTACAAATAATTAACTTGTGATATATAGTAAAGAAAATTTTATGATGCTTTCAAATGAAAATAATTCATGAAACTGTGTAATTATTCAATATTCAAAAATCATCTTATAACTAACCTAATAATAATTTATTACTTTTTGGTATCATGGAATTTCCCATCAGACATGAAATTAAAGTTCAGATCCGATTCTATTGCATTATTTCCATCGTTGACTTCTGCTGCATTGTCATCTGGAAGAAAAAGTTGAATGAACAAAGAGTCGATAACAGACTTTGAGACATTTACATTTCAAGTTTACATGCATTAGTTTCAAAATATTTACCTCTTATATTACTATTGTCTCTTTCTCGAACATTTTGCTCTTGAACTTCAGCGTTCATAGCATTCGGTGGAGCATTTACTTGAGCATTTGGTGCTGCGTTCATAATTGTCTTATTACTTGGCTGTGATTTTTCAATAAGCTGGACTAAAATTTATTTTCAATTTATTTATATTTTGAGAAAAAAAATGCTCTAATCTAATGATTTGTAAATGTCATTATTCTTCTATTCTTATCAATCATCGATAGTTCAACTAATTTTCCATTCAATTCATTAACCATTCAATTTTTATAAGAATATTGTACAAATAGAATTATAAATCATATTATAATTTTACCATTGAATAAATTTAATGGTAAAATTTATAATGCTTTAAAATATTATTTTCTTTGTTAAACATAAATTATATTTATGTAAATTAAATTCTTAATTAAAAAAAAAAAATATTAATAATTTGTGAGAGAATTAATTTTTTCAACGGTATTTTTCTCAAGTATTTAGTAAAATGTTGAGAAGTATTTATTTTTTATTTTAAAAAATTTCTTGTAGTAATAACGAAAATTTATAAAAATATAAAATTTTTAGATGATAAAATTTTAATACTTATTTTTATATTTAAATACACGAAAGATCTATGTATAAAAACATTATTTGTTATATCAGATAAGTTTTGAAATAATTACAAGAGTCAAAGTTGCTTAACGCTATCATGTTTTTATGTGAAAAAAGAAAGATTTACCAATAGATAATGGTGGTATTAGTTTCTGGTCATTTATTGAAAGTTTCACCTTCTGTAATTCATCTTTTGTCTAAAATAAAATTCAATTTTAAGTTTATTAGCTTACATGCATGCAGCACTTAATTATAAGGAAATGTTGAAAATTATATATATTTTATAAAGCAATGCATAAATTACTTTATTTAATTTTTCTTCGAGTACTTTGCTCACTTCTTGTTTAGTTTCCAATTGGTCTGATATAGCTTTTACATCCATTTTTAATGATTCTATAGTAGCTGTTTTAGTAATATCGTTTTGTTTATAAAATTTCAATTCTTTTGTACAGGAAGATATATTTTCATCAACTTGTAATAATTGCACATGAGCTGTTCTAACATCATCCTGACAACCTTTAATTTGCTTGTCAAAACTTGCACGTTGAGTTTCACATTGATCTGTTACCTCTTCACTGCAATCAAGTAATCATTGTTAATAAATATCGGTATTATGTATAAGAAGAAATGAAATTGTGTACTTTGTCAATGAATAATTTAATTTACCTAGATTATTTCTCTACAAAAGATAAGTCATTTAAGTCATAAGAATAATATTACAATTACCTTATCTTTATTTGCTCATTCAATTCATCAACTTGTCTGAGAAGTTCCGAATTAGCTGAAAATAAGCTCCAATAATGATAGGCCAACATTATCAAGGCCATAACATAAACTCCAGTAAGAAATGGAGAGCAACGTCCTCCTCCAACTCTCATACTATCTAGACTCATAACTCCAAGATTGTGTCAAACACTCTTTAACATTCAATTATTTATGCTATAAAGCTGGATTATTTATTTATATTTAACATTCAGAGTAACTTTGTATAATAAATTAATAAGATATTAATATTCATATGAGGACAATCTTGACTTTTCAAAAACAACTTTTAACATTCATTATTTACAGCAATGTCTCAGAGCCTAACTTAAACGTCATATATTTTTAAGAATACGAAAATTGATAACATCTACAGTTACGAAAATATATTTAAGCACGCAAACACGTAAGTGCAGAACAGCTGATTTACAAGATGGAATAATCGACACGGCACTTTAAAACTATCAAGTTGATACTAATAAGTTAATTTTAGCTCTCATCACTTCAATTTCACGACCGGATTGTCAAGAGTCAATTTAGCCAATTTTTAGGTTATCTACGGCCTGCCACTTGTATGGCAATTCGCAACAATGGCCGCCATTCCGATAATATTTCACATTCCTTTTAAACGATCCCGTAAATATTCATTATTATCAATACATCGCGTTATTAATAAATATTCGGCTTTGGTGATTACGACGTAATGGCATCTTAATTAAAAAGAAGCAAAAGTTATATTTGCATATAATCTTGTTTTCACTTTGAATTTGGCTATTTAGAATGTTTGAAATAAGAACCGAGTACAAGAGGAAAACAGACGAGAATGCGTTTAGATTTTGGGAACGAGAGGTACGGCAACGGACAAGCCGCCTTTTGCAAAAAACACATGTGGTCGGCTATATTATGGCGGGATCGCAAAAATTATTGAAAATACTTTGTATTACGACATTATGTGTGCTACTTTTTGTATTTCCTTTTGCGGCGGCTGATCGGCTCAATGTGCCTCGTGTCTTGTTACCGGTTTTCAACGATTCGCCCGTCAATTTCACTCTTGAAGTGACTCACGGTGGTTGCTATCAATGGTGAGATATTTTAAATTATTGAATTGATTTTGTAAGAACTCGATTATTCTTTTTATTTGTACCCTGTGTATATTCATATAATACTGCTGTTTTGCAATTTCTTTTATTCGATGTGAAATTTATAATTATTTTTGGCGCAACATAACCTAGATTTTTTTAATTCAATTCTTTGAAGATAAATTGGAATTGGAAATATGCATCAGACCGCTTAACTACCTTAGCTATTTAAGTCACTAACTAATCATTAATTTAATAATCGTTATTATTATTATTTATTTTTTTGTTTTCTCTTCGAAATAGGTCTACTTCACGACCGGACATTATACGTTTAATACCTATAAATGAAGATTATGATAATACGTGTTCCGTAGAAGTGGTAGTTCAAACAGTTACGAGAGACCCTACTAGAAAAACTGCTATTGTTCTAGCTGAAGATGTAGTTACTGGTCATTTTTTAAGATGTGATGTTATAGTGGATGCAATATTTTCCTTAAATATAGTTACTACAACGAGAGAGTTATTTATTGAAGAAGCCCCAGAAGCTTTTGAAGTGAGGGCTTACGACGAGCAAGGAAATGAATTTACTACATTATCCGGCATTGAATTTAGTTGGGAAATAAGGAACATTGATAAAAAGGGTGTACAATCTAATAGTTTTCCAAATAATGTGATAAGATTTATTACTTTCCAAGAATCTCCTTACGAAACACCAAATTCCGTTGAAATGCTCGATGGCATTGGCAAGACTGGAAATATTGTTTTGTTGGAAGGCATAAAAACTGGTACTGCAAAAGTATCGGTGAAAATTTTGTATTCCGAATACAAGCATGTACCTGCAGTCGAAGTAGAACTCATTGTTGTTGCGAATCTTATTATTATGCCATCGGATGTTACGATGATGCCATTTGACAGTTTTACCTACAGAATAGTTCAGGTGAGGCCATGTAATTTATATCTCCAATAAGTTTATTACTTTCATTGATATAAATCTAATGTATACAAATTTTTTTTCATGCAATTTATATTCTTTTGTTATAATGTTTTTATAAGATATACTTGAAATTGCCCAGGTTCATCAGGGGCGTCTGGAAGAAATAAATATTCCATTGAGCCAATATTACTTAGAAGCTGAGAATCCTCAAATTTTGGAAATTAATAATGCAAGGGCTAATGCCTATGCTTTGATGGATGGGAAGTCGAAAGTTCTTTTACACGACAAAAATGTTCACGAAGAATACGGAGTTATTTTGCCTACAGCCACTGTCAATGTAAAAGAAGTTGCATCGATTTCAATTTCCGTTCTACCGCATAGAAATCGGTTTCTTATTCTTGGTTTTACGCACGAGATTATCGTTGAAATGTTTGACAGGTATCTTTTTAATAGTACAATAATTTAGATTTAATAATATGAGTTATTTTGCGAATCACAAGTCATAGATATCTTCCATTTTCAGGGATGATTACAAATTTTATATAGGTGAAGGTGTTGAAGTGACTATAAAAATGGACGATAGATATTTTGATACGAAATTCATAACTCAGAATGGGACTCATGTTGTAGCTGTACCAACAGCGACGGGAACAACCGAAGTAGAAGCAACCTTACATGGCGTGATTAATCAGCAAGGCGAGAGAATTCCCATTTATCCAGAGCTTACTAGTAAAACGGAGCTTACAATTCAATGCGCAGTAATTATTCACCCAAGAATGTTGGCTCTGCCGTGGGACCCTAAAGTCAAAACGAGGTAAATCCATACTTGGACTCATTAAAAAGAAAAGTTAATATTTTTATGTTTCTCAAAAGAATGTAAAAAAGATATTTAAGTGAGTGCATGTTATTGACAGATATGACGTAGCTCTTAAAGCAAGTGGTGGCGACGGGTCATATGTTTGGAACAGCCGGCAACCTTCGATTGTCAGTGTTTCTCAAAGTGGAGCTTTGAAAATATTGCAGAAAGGAACCGCTGACATTACCGTATCTTTATTTCAAAATGTGAATAATCGCGACACCGCGAAACTTCACATCTTGGAGCCAAAGAAACTGGAAATAATACAGTACAATATGGAGGCAGCCGTTGGCGAAGTAATTCACCTTCACATTGCCTTATTTGGGGAGTCGTACGATGGATCGGAAGTTCGACTGATTCCGTTCAATGATTGTCAAGACCTATTCTTTGAAGTTGATATTCCGGATGGCAATTTCGTCGCGGTGGAGAGTGAAGCCGTTGAACCCGTTAGTATAGCGTGCGCGACAATTAGTATCATTAGTCAAATTATTGGCATATCCAAGGTCTCGGTTACTTATGGCAGAAATTTGACCGACAATATTACCGTATCAGCTTATGAGCCTCTTGTCGTTGTTCATCCAGCGAAAGCCGAAACAGTCTTGACTGTCGGTTCGTCCGGGAACATTATTTTCAAAGGCGGACCGCAGGCTTGGTCTGAAATAAAGCGGGATTATCAGAGAGAAATAAGTATCTCCGACAAGGATGTTCTGGAAGTTGTAGAGCAGGAATCGTCGTACGAGGCCGAAATATCAATATTCAAAGTTTTGTGTAAAGCGCTTGGCGAGAGCTATTTGACCTTCAGTGTTTATAATATGCCGATACTTCCGTCTTGCAAGGTAGGCGAGGCTGTGGTCAGTGTAAAAGTTATTTGCGGAAAACCTCGCTACATTTATCTGCAACCGGACTTTCGAGATGGAAAAAATTGCCCCGTTAATCAGAATACAGAGCGGATTGTCGCACACAGTGAGGAAACATTACGTTTAATCGTCGTTGTGAAAGATGAGGAAGGACGACGTTTCGATAATATAACGAGTTTACACATCGACTGGAGCATAAAACCCTTTGGGAATGCAATCATCGACGTCGCAGTAGGAAGTTTGGAAGAAAACCATTTGGAGTATCAAGTCCTATTGCCCAAAAATCATTATCAACAGATCACACCAAAGAAATATACCGATTCGCTAATTTTAAAAGCCAAAATAACCGGATATCAGAAGCACATTCTCTCAAGGTAATTATTAAATTGCAGGTAAAGCTAAG
>JAPYYT010004141.1:0-10645 GCA_030522565.1 Ceratosolen corneri | reverse complement strand
CCCACCCCACCCCACCCCGCCGCCATCCAGTTCAGCGAGTGTTCATCTCGGCCTTTGATGCTGTGGCGAGGTAATGATAGCGAGTGCAGTCTAATGCACCCTTTTATGATCCTCGGGGCCGCGCGAGGCGCTTTGATAATCGTCGGATTCGAGCTTGAAAAGGTTCTCCGGAATCGAGTTTGCACTTTTAGTTTAATGCCGCCGCCGCCGCCGCCCAGACGATGTCCCTCTCCCTCTCTCTCCCTCTCTCTCTCTCTCTCTCTCTCTCTCTCTCTCTCTCTGTGTGTCGGCTCGATTACTCACGCGCAGCCCTGGGCTTGGGGAGCGTGGCGGGGAGTGGGGGGGGGGCGGAGGAGGAGGAGGAGGATGTTTTTGGAGGCGCGACTGGTGCGCTTCGTCCGACAGCGGCGATCTCGACGGCAAATGGCGAAGGACGTCGATGGCCACGACTTTCTCGCGGCCCTCGCTAATTGCATTGTAATCGATCGGCGCTGCTGGAAATGACAAGTGGCCGGTCGTAAGGGAGAAAGCGATCGAGTCTGGCGAGAGTACTGCCGAGGCATTAAGGCGTTGTTGGAATGTGATTTTGGGCCTTTGAGGGCAGATTTGGGTAAGGATTGCTCGCCGAGCCGGTATTTTCGTAAAACTCAATTCTCGCCGATTGTTCGTAATTTGTAGGTTGCGATTTGGTGAGAGGCAAAGAGCCGTGACGCGTGAAGCCCGGCGGATCATGTTGCCCGGCTGCTGTGATATATCGCGAGGCAGCCAATGAAAAATTGCACCACGTAATTTCCCGTGAGATTTCCCGTGCTTAATTGTCATAATTGCCGAGATGTAGGCCACTTGCCGTCTGTTGTCGAGCCATCCTTGTGTCGAACGTTCGAAACGATGTTTGGCGCAAATCCCTCGTGCGCTGCATTACTAAATTGTTGACAATTTGTCGAATTAAGCGGGCAGCACTGCATTAATTGCAATAACGCGTGGGGGTGAGGCTTTGCATTAAAAGGAAAAACATCCGCGCGCTCTGTATCTCAGTTATAAATGAAGCATGAAAATTGAGTTTTCTATGAGATTATAT
Source organism: Ceratosolen corneri (assembly GCA_030522565.1). Taxonomy (NCBI): domain Eukaryota; kingdom Metazoa; phylum Arthropoda; class Insecta; order Hymenoptera; family Agaonidae; genus Ceratosolen; species Ceratosolen corneri. The sequence goes on along the minus strand of JAPYYT010004141.1, from coordinate 9,567 downwards.
ATATATTGAGATTACGAGGTGAAGAGCTGGAATTGACGCGTTTCCCAGACTATTATTATATCCTAATAAAGGGCATTTCGTTGAAGAAATCTACCTAAACAGCGAAAATAGGCGAAACCGCGTGTAATGTCAATACAGTGTAGTACAGAGCATTTGCAAGCCTCTTTTTTTTTTCTGTCCTTTTCTGTCCTTTCCCCCCGCTCTTTTCCCCCAGCTTTTCCTTCCCCTTCCGACCTCTGCTCCCTTTCCACTCTAACCCAAATGATAAATAATCACGGCAAACAATAAACATGGTAAACAAAACCGGGCCGCCTGCATTTACTTACATTGATTTAGGCCCTCGGAAGCCAAAGGTCTCTGGAAATTTATCCCGAAGCTAATGCCTTTTACCAACTCTGTCCACTCCTTAAAAATTACCCAATCGACATAAATTGGTCCACGAAACCCCAACAAAGCCTACTGCGCGATTGATTTGCGTGCGAATGCGCGCGTGGGCGCGCACGGGAATATGTGAAATATCCTCGGGATATATAATACGAAGGAACGCGATTACAATTAAATTATCGACGTATGCCGTAAGCTCGATATCTAACCTCATCGCTTCAGCCCTCGTATTATTATTCCTCGTTGACGGGCCTCCTTAAAGCCCCTTATTATTATTAATTATCCGCCCCGGATTCCCTCCCGAACGCTCCCGAAACTATCACTCGCCTCCTTCGCCTATTCTCCTCGCACGCACAATCTCGGGGCCAAAGAACTTCCCTCGGCTTCCTTTCATCCTCCAAGGCTCGCGCATCGGTGCTCGAATCCACCCCCCTCCCCCCCAGTCCAAACACGCGCTCCCCGCTTATTTATCGGCCGGCGTTTTATCACGAATCTGATACCTTTATGCACGTATTTACAAGAGCGCCGACTTCATTAAAACGTGAACAGGGCTCGCGGAGCTCCAGTAACTCCTGGCGGCGAGGAACTACGAGAAGCTCCATAAACCAGCGGCCAGCCTCCTAAAATCTTTAAAATCCCTTAAGATTGATTACACGCCCAACGATACGCGATCCACCACCCACTATCCACTATTTATAACAATACAGCCGCTTCAAGTCCCTTGTTGGATAAGGCCGTAAGACTGTTGGGTACGCAGCCTATATATACATACATACATATATATATATGTAAAAGGCCATGAATTTTGGTGGCGAGAGAAGGAGCTGCCGCGGGGCAATAAACGTAACCGATGTCCAAGTACCAAGAAACATAGAATAGCTTGCGAAACCCCAGTAATGAAAGCCAGAGGTGGCGAGCCGATGAATCAGCTGGAGTCGCCGCCGCCTGCGCCTCCTCCGACCGCCTCCATCGGCCAGCGTCCGCCACCATTTCGCCCCCTTCCCCGCTATCAATGCTAATTTAAGGCGTTCGCCTGGTTATGCCAATAGGCCGAAGCCCTAAAAGCCCAGAGCCCGCAAATTTAATAAGCCCAAAGGTGTTGGTTGCTCAGTGTCCACGGCAGCCGCTCGCCAGCCAGGTGCCGGACGCAACTGCCATCATCGGCCACTCAATCGATCCCCGAGCTACTGCGAGCGCACCCGTTTAGCTGCTTCATCGGCCCGGGGGGGGGCCGTTTAGGGGACGGGGGGCATGAAATCGCGGACGACGCCCGGGCGCAGTAGCGTCGTCGGGTGACCCCGGTGAGCCTGCGACTAATAGCCGGGCCGGGGATAAATAAAGCCCGTGGGGCAACAGGTCCCCGGGATAATGCCTCGCCGCTATTAAGCTAGTTGGCGGACTCGTGTTGGTAATTAGCGAGTGGCCCGATCGACCTCCAGTCCCTGGACGACTAATCTCCCAACACAAAGGACGCGGCGTTACGTGTTGCGCTCCCGCTCGCTCCACGGGATTCCGGAGCCATCGCCGGGAGAATCGCGCCAGCGGGGCCGAGGGAGAGGCCGAGAGCTGATCCTGGCACCGCCAGCCCCGCTCCTCCTCGCGAATCAAAGTCCGCTCGCACTGTCCCCCGTATTTATTTCTACGGGGAGATTACTTAAGGCCCCATTGCCACCTCTCGACACGCACACACACATTGATTTTTTAAGCGAGCCACGGCTTCGCCCACCCGCCGGAATGGAGATCAATTGCTTTTGAGTAAGAGAGAGAGAGAGAGAGAGCATACGGAGATTCGTTTATTAAGAGGAGTTTGCCCGTCGTTGGTACTTGGTCTTCAGCGCCACTTCCACGACTAAAATGCCAATTAACAGGGAGGCTTTCGCTCTCGTCTCTCTCGAACTTTGTTTATCGAGCAAGGAACTCTCGGGCGGCACAATTAATTAGCGCCACGCTTTCTAATTATTCTAAATAGTGCGAATTAGATTTTAAAACGCTCGGCCGCCATCGCTCGAATCGGCCAATTAACCGAGGCACTAATGAACTTGGTGCGATTGAATGGGACGGTGGCGCGTGCGCGCCACACCCACACAGCCGCGTACATCCGTAATCCGTAAATAAAAGGCCAAAGCTGAGAAGGGGCTGGCTTGCTGGGGCCGGGACGCGAGAGGCGCAGATTTCACGATTTTGCGGCTGGCGAATGGAAATGGCGAATTGTCGCGCGACAGCCGGTCGACTCGACCTCGACCGGACTCGGCAAAGTCCGGGCTTTGGCCGCTCGCCAATACTAATCGACTCTGGCCCTGCCAAATAGGGAGCAGCTGACGGATGTGGACGCTGTTCTGAAAATTGCACGTCTTTTTAATAATTCAGGCCACAGGAAGAAAGGAGGTAGGCAAGGAGGGGTGGCAGGGAGGTAGGGCGGAAGGCAGGAAGGAAGGATGGAAGTACGGTGGGAAGGAGGAAAGGAAGGAGTTGGGAAGGAGGGAAGGAGGGAAGGAGGGAAGAAAGGAAGGAAGGAAGGAAGGAAGGAGGGAAGAAAGGAAGGAAGGAAGGAAAGAGGGAGGGAAGAAAGGAAGGAGGGAGGAAAGGAAGGTAGGAAGGAAGGAAGGAGGGAAGATGGGAAGAAAGATTGAAAGGCAGTAAGGAATAATCGAGGCTCTGAGCAACGACTTGTCGCATAAAAGTTGAAGAGAGAAAAGCATAGGGCAACGAAAGAGGACCGAGGCGCCAAATTGCCGAAGCCTAATTACTTCCCCAGCTAGTGAGGACTTTGCACCCCGCGGGACGGCCGTCCGCCCCTCGGCGACGCACACGCGCCACCTGCGTGGGGGGGTGGGCGGAGGCCGAAGCTCGCCATTATCTCCGATCGAGGACCTTGGCGTGGATTTCGCAATTTGCTCGCTTTCTCGCTGCGAATATGGGGACGATCGAGGGCTGTGCGGAAGCCGGCGTTCGCTCATTGTCGCGATGGTTGTCGCGCTTCGGAGAAGCTACGCTCGTCGCGGCGGCCCCATCGTCCTTAGCTCCGCTCCACCCCCACCCCGCAACCAACGGCACCTCAATCCCAAACTCCTCGGCAAAGAATTAACGTCCGCGGTGCTGTGCGTCGAGTTCGCATCTACGCCCGGAGCTCATTGGCTGTCTGGGTCTCGAGGCCGAATTGGCCCGAGCAATACGTTATGCCCGTCCTGACAAACGAGAAAATAAATGAACGCGGAAAAGAATTGGCGTCTCTTTCCAAGCCCCTCCTCGGCGAATGCTAATCATATCATATCGGCTATGCAGCTTATGAGTATGCAATCGATAAGCTCAATGTTAAAGGCGGATATGTGTTATTTGTATTAAACAACCTTGTGGTTTGGTGTATTTGGGCATTGTTCGTGAGTGGGTTGGCTCGATCAGCTGAGCATTGGATAAAGCGCGGGATTTTCGGAGGTTTTGTCGGCCGCCAGAGAAAGTGATTAAAGCGCAGTGCGCGAGAGAGGTGGCGAATGGCCGCCGAGGTGTACATGCAAATAAAAAGACAGCTGAGCGGCTTGGCGAACCGACGTGTAATTAAAGAATGAATGGCTCGGTTTCGTGATTAAAATACGTCGTCGAGGAGAAATAGTTTGCAGAGCTGCGCCCGATCGCTCGGATCCCTCGGAGAAGATTGGGAAGCCCGGGGCGCAGCAGGGCGACGTCGTAGTCGAGGCTCCGCTAAATGTCCGGTCGCAATTAAATGGCCCGAGTGGCGATAGTGCCGTAGGGAGCTCGACTTTCGGCGTACCCTCCCTCGAGGAGGGTACGCGTGCCGGAAGGGGGTGGGCGACGAGTCCAGAGTCTGGGGAAGAAGTCGCGATTGACCCTTGGAGGCCTCGTCCGAGTGCCCGTGAGTGGGCGTGGGTCGACATTCCGAATTCGCGGGCAAAGGATAATTGGGGCGATGGCCGATCGTCAAGGGGAACGAAATGTCGACAGGGCTGCTCGTTCCCTTGGTGTCTCGGTACTTCATGGATTATTTCGTCCCGTGTCGTTTGGCTCTCGGCCTGGCGGCTTCGGAGTTTCGTGGATGAGCGTCGCGAGTGCGGGGGAGTAACTTATGTTGGCAGTCAGCTCGATGGCCGCCGCGGCCTCTCACCTCCCCAAACGGCAATATTACATTCTCGAAAAATGCACTTCCTCGGCTAATGCCGCGCGATTAAAAAGTTTCTCGCGATCCGGGGCTTCAAGCTTCGAGTAGACATCCGGGGCGATTGCTAGCATGTGGCGTGTTTTCAACGGACCGCAGAGGCCGGATGTGCGCCGCGAGCTTTTGTAACGTGAGGATGTAACGTCGTAAAGTAGGAGTAAAATCGAGTGCGTTACGGCCCATTAGTAACCTATAGGATGATAAGGGGAAAACACTGGTGCATGAATCATCGGCTGGCCGGGCGATTAGCTTTCCAATTTTCTATTAGTCAGCGTGAAAATGTATTCCTTTCGGCGAAGGAGTTTGCGAGCGCATTTTATACGGCGAGTTGAGTTTCCACGAGAAGTATTTAAATGCTCGGGTGGCGTAATTGGCAATCGGCATAATTGTTATTTTTGACGCTCGAAAGTAATGAAAAGGAGCATTTGGCAAGTGAAACTCGTAGGTACGGATAAGGCCTGCGGATAAAGTTTATGTGGCTTTCCCGAGAAGTAAAATTTCAATGGTGACTCTGGCTTTAATAAATTCCCCGAGTCTCGCCGACGATTATCATACTTTTAAGCATTAAATAATAAATATTTAAATGCTGGATAATGCAGAATTCGTAGGTACGGTTAATTCGAAATTATGTAAAATCATGGCGCACGGAGAAAAAGGACGAGATTTATGGGGCAGAGGAATCTGTGGTGCGCGGGATGATAAATGACATTTGTGTAAAGCAAATTTATGTTATATATATATATATTTTTGTTCGCCAAAATGTTTCGATTCATCTTCTCGCGCGCCTATTATGGCAATAAATATCAATTTCTTGGCGAGCACAATTTTTGTTAAATCGCAAATGAAATCCTCGCGGGATACAAGATCAACGGGAGTTTCCCGTACTTTATTCGAAGAAAAGCCTCTACAATTGGTAATTATTCCATTTTTATTTTTGAAAACTGCTTTCTTATTGAAAGCCATAATTTCTTTTCTCTCTCTCTCTCTCTCTCTCTCTCTCTCTCTCTCTCCCTCTCTCTCTCCGTTTGCCGACAGAGCCAATAATATTTTATCTCGAGTCAAGAGAAAGTGGCGTAAATATGCAGAAATTTATTTGAGCCTGTCAAATAAATGACAATTAAATTATTATCAATAAACGTGCTCGCGGAGCGACGAGAGAAAAAAAAAAAGAAACAATTACGCGTATTGAAATTGTAAGCTTTACAAGTGTCGTAAAGTATGTTATACGACCTTACATCATTATTAATATTTTTCACTCTCCACGCTTGCAAATCCCACCGTATGAATAAATAAGTATGCATTTTATTATACTTCTTATCATATTCTTTTATGTATTACGACTCGGTCGACAATCTCTTGGTGACAATTAGCCTGACATTTAACATAAACATTAGATAAACGTGAAACTAACCGCAGAGCTTGACTCAACTTTTTTTAATATCTCGCGATATTCAATGAGCCGAAATTCAAGTTTAGGCTGTTATGAGGAAAATATGCTAATTGTAAGGCTCGTTAAGCCAAGTACCGAAGGCTTTCAAAATGCTTTCCATTCAAGGACGAAAATTTGAAAAATCACTGCTCCACAATAAACTGCAATGCCGAATGAATTGCAACATTGAAAAAGAAAACACACACGCAAGAGCCACGATTTTTGCTCAATAAAAATTCATAAAATATAAATTGAGATTCATAAAATGTATTTTTCACTGACATTCGTTAATGTAAAAGAATAATATTATAATAATAATATTGAAAAAGAGCAGGAGAAGAAAATAGCCATCGATCTTCACGTGTACTTTCTCTTCTTGATGCCCAAACCATGAAAAATATTGGTAATAATTAATCAATTACTGGATTTCTTTAGCGTGGTTTTATTTTTATAAATTCTGCTACATTCGCATTCATTTATACAAAAAATGGCCGAACATTTATATTGATAAATGTTTTAAAGGATCTCCGTTTAGTAGCACAATAAATATTTATTAGTAATTAAAATATTTGTACATTTACATAGTCAGCATTAAAAATACCACTTTATTTTTTTTTCCCCATTTTATCTTCGAAAATATTCATATCGTTTTTATTGTATTTTTCATCATTTGCATTTTCGGTTGCAAAATTTTAAAAACGTTGCAGCTTAATATAAACTCTTACTGTTTATGAAATACTTAAAAACAATTACGTATCGTTCCAACTTCTCGAATACCTTTACTTTCATTATTTCAGATTTATTACAAATTCTCTATACTCTATCGATAAAATTCATATTTATTATGCTACTTTAATTTTTAATTACAGTGTGTCTTCGTTTTATAATAGCCGAAACGCCGTTTTGCTCGATTTTTCTCACACCAACTAAAAATTGCTTGGGTACTGCTAAAAAAAAAGAAAATAGAAAAGAAGAGAAAATATAATTTTTATGTTTTTCGCCTCTCTCTCTCTCTCTCTCTCGATCTGCCCCGATATCATGGTAAAAATGAAAAATTTCTTTCAACTAATCATGCTAGTCCAAGGTCGTGCAAATGTCAAATAATTTAATAAGCCCATAACTTTACCACTAAGATGATATTTGCCATTTTTCTCCAACTTTTTAGATAAATTAAGTATGTAATTGCACAATAAAATGTAAATGCTTTATGTCGTGAATATTCCATTAATTAGCCGCAGCTAGTGAACTTCAGCTAATACACTTGCGTTCGCGTGTGTCTGTATTATTTTAATCTATAAAGATGTTGATATCAAATAATTTTATTATATCTTTAAAGCGTTTATTATATGCATACGTACGCGCACGCGCGCGCGCGCACACACACACATAAGCACAGAGACACGCTCGATATAGTATAAATAATAATAAATTCGAGTTAATTAAATGTTTGAAAGACACTTAATCTGATTTAGCAGTATCTTCTGTTTATGCATTTTTTTTTTATTTAAATATATAGGATTAATCTTCATTGTGCATGAATTTCATAGATTAAAACGCCGGATTAATTTGAGAAAAAGGGAGAAAAAAAATTCAATTTCATTTAAGATAAAAAATCATTGTGAAATATTTGCTGCGTAAGAGGCCTCTTGCTCATTCTCATTTAAGCATTCGATTCGCCTTAATGATTTATCCTTATTAATAAATGTCAATCATTAAACATAAGTCTTCGAGGCAAATTATTAATGACACTGGACCTTGCAGCACTTCGAAAGGCATTTCAAAAATAATGATAATCTAATAATTAAATAAAATCATGTGCTTGTTTATTTACAATTCATTGCTCCCTTATCGAGCCTCAACTGATATACGGCTGTGCTCCCAAGCTGCTGATAAATTAGAAGAGCACTCTTATCGACCACATTATTATGCAACTGCCGATCGAGCTAAATTGTTAATTAATTAAAGTCTCGTGCGGTGAAATTGTATATTTAGCGCATTGGTTGTAAAAATGTTCGAATCAAAAGCCACCACACGGACTTTTTTTTATCGTGAATCCTTTTGTTGGACGTTCGGGCAGACCTCGATGGGACATTTTTTTTTTTCAATAAAGCTAACGTTAATTGTACGCGTTGATGATGCCATATTCCTTTATTAAGTATTCGGGCGTACAGTACTCTCAATCACCAATTATACAATTACCAAATGCCATATGATGATTTATAATATAAAGTGCGCTCGATCATTCACACACGTCTCAAAGACATACGCCGACGAAAATCTCTAAATTGCGCGAAACGAGCGCATCGAGCGCCCCCAAAAACACAATTTACATACGAAAAATGGCATTATCATGCTGGCTCTACTTAACTATGCGAAATTGTTCGCAATTCGTTCCCCTCGTTGCTCAACGCCTCGCAATTAATTGCGCATAAAAATCTCTATTTCTGTCTCATTGATCCTTCGGAGTTCTCTTACGCACGTTTTTACTACTCCCGCGTGCATCGACAGCTTAATTACATAAATCTCAAGTGCAGTATAAGTGCGCGCGATCGGCGAATAAATAAATCAATAGAATACGCTGGGGCAGAACGAGCATTATATAGATACAGCAAGTAGTTTAAGCGGTGCTAGGAAAAGTTTGAAAGGCAAGGTCAGAATAAAAATGCACGTACACACGTGTGTGTGTGTTTAATTTATACTTCATAAAACAGATTTATTTCACCGCATTGTGTTGTCGTCGTTGGATGGTTATTGCACAAGATTCAACAATGCTCGTAATCATTAATGTCGCTTCATTATATCCTCGGAGACTCGCGCGGTTCTGGCGCTCGGCTTCCTCCCCCCCAACCCTCTAACGGACCCTCGCACTCTCCCAGCAACATAATAATAAAAAGACGGCGAAAAAGGCGGGAATTAAATGACGCCGTGAAATCGCACTGAACTTTCCTCCTAACGAGAACATACATTTTGCGAGCCGGTGCCCCCTTCCAAAGGAGCGAGAACGAAAAAGCTCGCGCCGTGATACGAGATGGCGAACCGAGAGGCGCAAGCACATTAAGAGGAGAGGCCCCATCGCCCCACACCCTCGCTCCCCTCAAAAATATTTTTTCGACCGCCCGAGCACGTAATTACTTCCTTAAGCGTCCTTTGAGATTTTTATGCGCCCGTCCCACTCCAACTCGATGCCCCGACGATGTGCGCGCGTACGTGCGTGCGTGCCCGCGCGCATCTCCTATCCGCCACTCTCCACATTGCTTATCAACGTACGCGCGCGCAATGTAAGATGAGCTTTTCTTTTCTTTCCCGTGGCTCTCGCCCCTCCTTCCACTACCTTCCACTACCCCCCCGCACCACCCGCTTACATGGGAGCGCACTTTTACTCCGAATACGCGAAATAAACCTCTGGCGCTATCGATAATTTCGAGAAATGCCTTTGTGTCGCGCTGGCCAGGTTAATGCTCAAGGCCCCGTTCGCCTCCCTCAAAATTCACGCAAATTTATTCAATATACGCGCTTTAATTGAGAGATAAATCAGCCTCCCCCCCCCCCCCCCCCCCCCCCCCCCCCCGCCCCCCCCCCCCGCCCC
>JAPYYT010004140.1:0-10646 GCA_030522565.1 Ceratosolen corneri | reverse complement strand
TTGTTTTATTAGTTGAATTTTCGTTAATTATAATGTTTTTTTTATTGGTAATAATATTTTTAGTTGATTATAATTCTTTTTCGTATTATAATATTGTTTTTATAATACAGCGTAGCGGATAATGAGAGCTATATAATTTTCTCGTTATATATAATATAATATGATAATGTACCGATAAATTACACACTCACATGCATATCTCCGATTCATATTTTATAATCTAATAACCATTGTTCATACGATATTAATATATATTATATAGTTTTGTCGATACTATAGAGGCTCCAGCAAAATTTATGAAATATCGATCGGGTTATTGGCAACGGATGTATGTCCGTAAATTATTTAATTTAAACAACATTGTATCAATTGGCTTGGAATTCTATAAATCATGGTAATTTAATTTACTCTATTTGTCGTGTGTTGTGCCGTGTGTGGACATTTTGAAATTGCGACTCCTAAGAAAAATGCCAGTAGTTTAAGCGATAATATTGCAAATAAATTCGAATTTATTAATACGCCCGATGGATCCCATTTTAGTTAAGTATTAAGAATGACATTCGAGTTAACTATTTATTATGCAGTAGTTACATTCACGTTTAAGGCAGAATACCCAATTACTTTCATTTTAACTGACGCATTAATCTTTTAAGCTAGCAAGTATTAAACAATGAATCTTCAAATGGTATTGTTCGTATGCAAGAGTAGTAAGTTATTTGCCCTAATAACATTTTGGGTATCATATTTAATTTAAGCGACTTTTTCCCAGAGAACATTATAAATAAAAAGTAGGCAATAGCAGTTATTAAAATAGCTTTCGGCCATGAGACTTAATGCCTCGATGAAATGGAATAATTTTTATTTTTAGTTGCCAAGTACGGTTTCAAATTATTCCATTAAAAATTGATTTTTTTGCCATTCGAAACGACTACATTTTTTTTAAAGGGCTGGTCGGGTTCAAAATTGAACAGGTCAATAAATAACTTGAGTTTCTCCCTATAACATGCGCAAAAATGCCGAAAAAATATATATCGCTATAAGGCCAAACTGAAGGCAACAATGTACATCGAAAAAACAGAGACAGAGCTATAAAAGATAGAGAATGGAGGAACATGGAAGAATTAAAAAGAAAAAGAAGTTGAAAAACAACGGGGAAGTCTGAGAGTGAGAAGGAGAAAAGGGGAAAGAGAGGAGAGAGAGAGAGAGAGAAAGAGAGAGAGAGAGAGAGAGAGAGAGACAGAGAGAGACAGAGAGACAGAGAGGAGAGAGAGAGAGAGATAGAGATAGAGAGGATTGCAAAAAAGGGAAGCAGCGTACACGTACATCAATCCTTGACGGGATGATTTACGCGGCGGCCATCAATTCCAGAATAACTCGGTAATAACTTGACTCTGTCTGTCTCTCTGTCTCTCTCCCTCTCCCTCCCACCCTCGTCCCCTACCTCCCCCCCCACCCTTTCTCTTCAGCCCTTCGCACATTCTCCACTTCCTGACCCAACTCTTGCACTCTCTCTCTCTCTCTCCCTCTCTTGCTCTCTCTTGCTCTCTCTCTCTCTCTCTCTCTCCACAACTCGTCTTTATGTATGCTTGCATCTTTCTTGCGGTACATTAACTTGTATGCGAGCCTCGGAACAGAACGAGGAGAGATGAAAACAAGGAAGAAATAGGAAGCGAAGAAAGAAACTTTGTAAACGCTCTCGTGTGCCTAACATATAGCCAATAGTATATAGTGTAGTGGTTTCGCAAAAGTGCGCTGGTTATACTCTCGGTACGTGTCTTCAATATCTCTGTAGCGAAGGGCTGTCGTTTATTGCCGTTGAATTGCCCTTTCCTCTTCCCGTTATGGTTATTATATTAATTCTTTGTAAAAGTTTTTCCGCCCTTCCGAGTGTTGCCTCGCAATTTCTTTTCTCTCTCTCTCTCTCTCTCTCACGGACGGGACTCGGCCGCTTTTTTGCCGGCGTTGTTTATCTTGGCGTAGACGAGCCTCCCGACAATCTATCACGGGCTGAAAAAAATTATTATTACACGCAGAATCGAGAATGCTGGATTACTACTGATTTTTTTCTTTTTGCCGTCGCGACTGTTGCCAATCGCTTTCAAACGTACGTCTTTGGCGCTTTTTCACGAGGAAGAAGTAATAGCGGAGTAGTTGATAATAAAGCGATGATAATTCACACTGGCAATCTAGATTTATTGAATGCTCTGGCGCTCGTTCCATCAACTGGAAATTTGATTTTCATCCGCGATAGGACAGCGCGATACTTAAATTGGCGATAATGTAGTGACTGTGATTAGAATCTTGGAAGTTCTAAGCAAATATTGAGGGGGCCCCTATGAAATTTATAATATTTCCATGAAATTCAATAGATCTGGAACGGCTTTTAGATTATATTTCATAGTTCTTTCCATGTATATGACGTCCAAGTATATTCGTGCAATTGAAGAAAAGTTTCATTCGCGGAAAAGCATATATTAAAATTAGAGATCAATTGCAAAAGCAATGCAATGCCCAGTAAATAGGAAATTGTAATAAAAGCGTATTGGTAAAACTTTTCAAGCGCATATAACTTTTCGAGTATGTCCAACGACATTGAAATTAATCGATTTTTGCAATAATGTCAAAATAATATCATCCCTCTCGCTCTCGTATTATTATAAATGAATAATAGGATGGGTTTGTATTTATCACCGAGACGATAAATCTAATTAACAGTAGCAATAAACATGTAAAGCAATAATATGCGAGTTAAAGCTCATTAACATTGAACTTCTGACATTTTTTAATAATCGAATCGCCGTGCTCTTCCGTGGATGGGCAATCGTACTTCCGTCAATACTTCCAAGAACTAGAAAAAGAAGTTTGTCCTAATGTCCCCTGCGAGTGTCGGTGCCGCAGTCCTAATTATGCTATCTTTACGTGTTGGAAATTAATTGCGGGGCTTGACACGGTGACAGTGCGACGCTCGACAACTATCGTACGCGTATGTGCACTGCATTTTTATCAAAGCAATTGAAAATAAAAACATTGATGTGCGCTAATATAAGTGTCAGCGGCAGTGCCGAGCAATATTTATATGCAAAAACCTTGCACCGGCAGCCATTATCAACAATGATCATTGACGATTATACTTTCGAGCCCCTCCGCGCCATCCACGCCGCCACCTCACACCCAACACCCCCCGACACATCCCCCGCTCCGTCCCCACACCCCCCAATAACCCCCTCGCCCACCCCCCGGCGCAGCAGTTTTCTGTGAAATGAGTTGGAAAGCGCGTTGTCATTACATTCGCCGCTCGTATTAAATCTCTTGAGCGATGGTAAAAGTTGCCATAACCGAATTTAGTTATGGGGGGCCGATGTATTTATTCTACCATACGGCCCTGTCATATTTATTTCTAAAGTGGACTTAAAATGTGAAATGTGCATTCTTTGTTTTAGCGGTTAACACGAGATAATTCGGGGCTTTTTGAAAGCATGTCTATCGGTGTGGGCACTTGGCAAAAATTACGGTTGTAAATGTTCGAGTGTCCGTTCGAATGCTATTAATCTGGATTTGGCGATTTGCGTGACAGGGGGATGAAATAGTGATAAGCTCTTGTCGACAAATGAACTCCGTGTCTGGTTGCAAACGCAAATTCGAGTTTTAGAATCCATTGGTTATGTAATTTTTTTTTTGCTTTTTTAATCTGCTCGTTTCCTGGAACAAATCGGTTTATAATTTTAAAAACATTCTTCTAACGAATGGTGGTTTTCTTTCACGAGATTTGGCATATCCTGTTCCCAGCACTAATTACCAATGAAACAACTATCTTGCAATTTCTTACAATTTTCTCACTAAATAACTTACGGAACAATTATACGCACGCACGCACACACACACGCAAACACACCCGCACACATTCTATCAGCACGATAATTGACACTTCCTTACACTACGCGTATTTCTTTCTTCTTCTTCTTCTGTTTTGCCTTCAAGATGAGGCAACAATTAATTAATTAATTAATTAATTAACTAATTGATTGATTATTTGAGTGCGTGAGATGTATTTTTCAAGCAATTTTGGCGATATAAATGTTTTGACAGTTTAATTTCTTTACATTGCTTATGAATAAAGCAGATTGATCGTTTTTATTGTAAAGCTTTTAGTAAAATTGACACTTTTCATATAAACGAATATTGAATAATTAATAATGTGCATGGCGTCGATTAAAAGTATTATCGACTATGATTTTCTTGAAAGTCACGATTAATCAGAATATTATTTTGTTACAGGTGAGTTTTAAAACACATCCATTTATAATGTTACTCCAGTCAGATTATTCCAGTTGGTGAGTAAATATGTTTTATAATGATATTAGCACAAAATGAAAATTAAAACAAAACATATCAACAAAAGGCAAGATAAAGAAACAAAAAAAAAACAAAAAAAAAACTCATTTATTTTAATCTATATTACCAAATCCGAGGCTAATTTATTCACTTGCTGATAAATCAGAAATAGAAAATATTATTATTGCTCTTTAAGCGCACAAAATATCACGCAATGCTTTTATAGCTTCTTTTTAAAATTGTCTCTTTAGATAAGTAAATCCATAGAAAATCCTAGTTTTTAAAAAGAAAGCTCGATAAATTCGCCCGTCGAAAGATATTAGTGACGTTCGGTATTTGCATAAGTTAAACGTATTTGAAGGAATTGAACTATTAAAAGTACCGCGAGCCAAACTCTGGCTAAGAAAATGGTTTTTCCATTATTATTGTTCGTAAATTTATTGTATTCGAGGTACGATGAAATCTCATTATTTATCGCGCTTTTTGTGTCGTTATTGTTATGTAAAAATTGTGACTTTTTACTACAGCTCGATCGGGCTAGAGAACAAGTAAAAACTACCTCTGCCATCCAGCCATCCAGGCATTTTATTATATTATCAATGAAATTTTGTAAGCAAATCAAGTGAAATATTAATTTGTACACTTTTAATAAGTTTAATTAATAGATAAGTAAATTCGCTAATTAAGATTCCAAATGATAGTAAATTTTTTCCTTTCTCGCCAATCTCCTATATTTTAACACCGGTGAAATGTTATTAAAATGCAGAGATTGCAATTAAAACGTTGTTAACTTATTATTGTTGTTTATAGAGATGTGGGGAGCGTAAGTATAGTTAATTTGTAGGTACATTTTCACACTTCCAGATGTCCTTCAGAAAAATGATCCAGGGGTTTCGTATGCTAAGCGAGCGGCGCATCACTGACGAAAGATAATACGAGTATTTCATCCTTTTGACGAAAAGAAAAAAGAAAAAAAAAGGGAGAAAAAAAAAACTCAAAGACCGAGGTGCAATGAATTATATACGTTGAAACGTTGATGACGTAACGAGTGACGAGATATGGTACATTGAACCCGCGCCTATGTATAATATATATTGCATTCTAGAGATATTAGATACGAAAAAATGATGAATAAGAAAGAGAGGGAAGAATTACAAGAGTCAGTAATGTGCTTATGGTAGTTTATTTGGCGTGCGGGCATATTTCATGAATTCAATGAAGAATTTAATTGTTCTTGTAAATTATACGAGCCTTCGAGCGTATGAATTTTATCCTTGTTTGTCGAGTTTATTGTGTATGTGACATTTTAATTAATTTCCATGTACGCTTTTATATAGGTTTGATATTATTCACAAGATTAACTCTGTGTGTGGTGGTTAACTTTTTTCGTGCAAATAATGCAACAAATGAATAATAGTTTTGGTCTTTTCAAATAAATTTCTTGAAATAATTCATTGTCTCATCCCGTTATAAATTTCAATAATATAGAAACATTATTTAATAGTAATTGATGGATTTATATTCATATTGATACTTTTTACTTGAGCATTGAACAGTGAAGTAGACAGCGAAACTTCATTATTACTTTTTTTCCACTACCAATTTCACAAATGAAATTTCAATAATCTCTAGTGCCATAATTATCCCCTGACTCTGCTTCATTGATGTTCGATGCTTATTATAAATAATGATTTAAACATTAATTTTTACAGATTATTATTGAAAAGAGAAAGAAAGCTTTCATTGTGAAATAAATTAAAAATCTCGGTGCAATTACTTAAATAATAGTAATTGGTTTACGACAAACGTTTACTATTTTTTTTATCAATTCACGGGGTCTTTCTAAAATAGAAATACATTCGAATTGACTTAAAATTAAATTAATTTATCAATCATTCGTGTATATATATATATATATATATATATATATATATGTAAGATTTAAAACGGTTAATTACAGTTTCAGTTTCAGGTTAGTTTCAGCTTCAACGTGAAAATTATTCTATTCCCTTCGAAATAGAGTCGATTGAATTGATTTTATTTTTTTATGAGACCAGAAATAATTAGGATACCATCGTCCAACTTTATTTAAAATAAAATTATAAAATTTTCATTAAAAATAAGAAGTATATGAATAGTTAATTTAATACTAATAATGAATAAGGATTCTGCCTTGTCTCCTGCATATCACGATTAAATCAAACGGCTTTTAAGGAAACTTTATTATAATTATACAGTTATAATAGATATTTGAACAAAAACAACCATATTTACTCGCTTGAGATTTCTTTAACCACCATTTATTTTTTTATGGTTTCTTAGAATATTGTGTTTGTTATGTAGCTGGTTTGCCATTAAAGTCGTATGGGTTATTTAGCGAGCCAAGTTAGAAATTTTAATTGAAGCTCTTCAGAGTGGCTTCTCTATAACTTCTCCAAAATCAGCGAACATGCGATTTTACGAGTGAACACGTGTAATATTGAAAAATTGTCATTATACGGTCATACGAACAACCTGTACTTTCCTTTAATGCATTTGACCGAGCATTACGGTAATTCAATGTAATAACGTGTGCAGTTCGCCTATTTATCTATGCATTGTTCAATGAAACGAAGATTTTTCTCACGACGAACAGCATTTGCTGCTTCGCAATAATTCATCGCGATATTTCTCCTAGTCAATAATTTAATTTTTACTCGCAGCGAATCGAGCGGAAGTCACGGAATTCTGTTAAATGCAACGTATTGACATGTACTGTATATAGTTCAATATTTATAACGTGAAACAGTGTAAACTGGCCATCGATGGATTATCGGTAAATAGATAGGAGAAAACTGAAAACCTGTTCTTCGTCATTAATTATGTATCTCTTTTCTCATATCTTTATCATTTCTATTATCTCGATAAGCTATTCGAATATTTCCATTTTGTTTGCTCATATTTCAAAAAATCGAGAAAGAATTTTAATAGGAAGTGCAATACAAATAATGTTGCTTAAAAAATTAAAGTTAATACTCTTTTTTTTTTTTTTTTTTAATAAAATACCTACGACGTTGTAAAATGTATCATTCTACTTCTAATGTGCTATTAAAAATTATAGGATTTATAATCTACTAATGACAGTTTATAAGAAGAATTTTAACTATAAATGACATTGAAAATAAAGAGGTACAACGAATTTTACAGTTACAAACTCGAGGCTAATTATTAGCCATAACCAACTTAAATGGTTCGAATTTTTTTTTCTCTTTTTTCTTTTTTTTTTTATAAATAACAAACTTATAAGAGTGATGTATATTCAACTCTAAAGATATATAAAGATTTTTTATATTAAAGAACAAAATCAAAACTACGTGATAGAAATCGACAATTACGTAAAGTTCTTCGTTGTATGAACTTTTGTCTATGAACTTCAAAAGTACAATTTTCAGGTCTAACTTGTATAAAAACTTCGAAGAAGATACTTACGAAGTAAAGGGAAAAATTTTTAAATTTCTTCTTATAAAAAATCTTAAGAAGCTATTTTGACTTTTCATACTCTTTTTTTTTTTTTTTTTATATTTATAACAGCTTTTTCCGCCAAGATTACACTCGTGTAACAATATTCAAATGAAGAAGTTTTTCAATTTTTTTATCTTCAATTTAACGTTAATGGAACTATTGACTATCTATTTATTATGACATTGATGATTTATATAATTTACATTTATATATGTACGTGTGTGTGTCAAATTTAAATTGTAATTAAATTTTTAAAGTTTAATTATACCTGCGCTCGCGTAATGTAAGACATACGTTGTGAGCTCTAGAATTATATCAGTATTTACCCACTAATTAATTACTATAAGCAATGTAAAGGATCACCTTCGTCTTCGTGTAAAACATCCTATTAACGATGACGATGTAAAATTATTAAATTTGAAGACACGTAAAAATAATTGATTTTTTCAATCGTGTAAGATACGTGTCCCCTCCACCCCCACTCCCCCCCCCACTTCGTATGCAATTATTTGTACGTCGAATTGTTATTCGGCGCCATTTTATACTTTAAACAAATACATGCATTAAATATTGTATTTTCGATCAAAGTTCATTGTACATCATTGTACGTCAATGTAGTTGTAGCAATCGCTGAAAATGACTGATTAATAAAAAGTTGCATAATCATTTTCTAGGTCTCATGACATGTAGATATTCTCTTTTCATTAGTATCCAATGGCGTCCAAGAATAATCTTCATTTGAAGTATTATTGTACAGAAATTATGTACAACATGATTGCACGTATCCCTTCTCAAATACTCGATTCATCTTCTCAATAAATCCAAACTTCAATTTTGAAGATCGATGTAATACGATCTTCCGATATTTCAAATATAAGTAAGTGTAATCAATTGCGTGTAGTGAATCGTTTTTATTTTTTACAGTGCCTTGCTCGTATACCTTGTTATGTCTACTAATATAAGCGATGCTGATAGAGCACATCGTTCGATTGCTTTTTATTTGCGTGTGTTGGAGTTGGACGTCGTAATCGCAAAGGCCATGTACACGTCTTTTAATCTTTGAAATATCGAGCTTTCTATTAAAGGATATTTTACTCTGTTGCAATTAGGGAAGAAAGTAAGGTCCGAGAGAAAAGTTCAATTGACAAAGTTTAAGATGAAACTTTAATAGAAAGATCCGGGCTCGTGTATGGGAAATAAAAAGTATACGTTACACATTACACGACGTATGTAACACGCCTTAGTACGTATATGTGCTTACGTGCATTATAATTGTATAGAATGCACAATGAAGTAATAGTTTTATATGATAAATTTTTTGACTTTGGTCCAGCATTTTAACGTTGAATTTTAAAATGAGGAGAATGTGTCGATTTAGTTTTAAAGCATCTACAAAATAATTTCGCTTCAAAAACGGTAAATAGGCTTTAAGAATATAATAAATCAATATTGAAGAAACATGTTTGATTTAAGGGAAATTCTTTCGAGCTAAAGTTTCGAGTATCATTGAGTGTTGCGAAAGCGAGGAACTCGAAACAGTTATTCACCCATGTTTCTGCAAAATGAATTTTATCAAGATTCTTATTCTAATGTGCATACAATAGTTGAATATAATAGTTAATACGAGGATATTGAATTTCATACAAAATTCAAACTCATTACGGCCCTCACGAGTATAAGAATAAGGCGACTAGGTTAAACGAAATTGATCCAAATCGCCTCCTCAAGCATTATTACACCCAGAATAAAAGTAAGTGTTTGCGAAGAAAAATAGCCTGTTGGCTGCTTATATGTTGTAACTTGTTATTCAATATGGCCTGTGAATGACGAATATTGACTGATCCAGCGCTAATGAAATCTATTGCGCGGCATAGCTCGAGACTAATTCAACATTCGGTGCGAATTGGGCCTGTAACGATGAAATGGGGCTCCTTGATTCGCGAGGTAAAAGAGGTAAAGGAGGTAAAAATGAGCGGGGCTGAAGTGAAGGAGCAGGGGCAGAGTCGAGCCGCTTAAAGTGCGAGAGCGACAGCGTGGGAGCGGAAGAAAACACATTCGGAATGGCAATGATATGGAGGCTGGAAACTGGCGAGCCGTTCGAAATTAAAAAAGTTTTCTTTTATTCGGGCTCGCAAGCTGCCACTTGCCCCACACCACAAGACAAAAGAGTACGGATTCACTTGGTGCTCAGTGCCCTCGGTGAGCAAATTGGTCCCCCGCGCAGGCCCTCTGTGACTCGCGTTGTTTACGCGGCCCGAGTTCTTATACAAACTCCGAAATTCACGAAGAGTGGATATCCAATTAAAGGAAAGCCGATGATAAAGTTTCGCTAGAGGCCGAGGAGGCGCTCTTTTATTTCAGTTGCCAGCAAGCTTGTCGCGATCGGAGCGATGGCCCAAGTTCACGGGGAAACGGCACCGACTATTTGTAAGTGAGCAGCGATTAATAAGAGCCGAGCTAAAAGCATTGTAATTCATAAAGTTCGGCGATATTTTAGGGGTGGCGGCGGTGGCGGAGCGGTGGGGGGGGGGGATCGGATCGGCGGCCGCTCTATACGTCTACTTGTACGTGGCTCGTGCCTCTGATCGATAAGACACTCGCCCGACGTAATAAACGAGGCCGCAACTTTTGCAAATTACACTTCAAATCGCCTGCTATTTACGCGCTCGGTGGCTCCAGTTGTTGTTTGCGCCGCTGCAATCAGCCTTTTTGTTGCTCGCGTCAATTGGAATGTTTGCGAGGCCGGAGGAGCTCGCGTCGAAGGAGGGAAGGCAGAGTTACACCACCACCACCACCACCACCACGTCTTATTG
>JAPYYT010004139.1:0-10506 GCA_030522565.1 Ceratosolen corneri | reverse complement strand
CAATAAATATCAGTCCACAGTGTTAAATTCGACCCCCCGCGTCTGTGTTTTCTTTCTACCCTGCCATCTCTCATCTACCACGATCGGCCTCTCCCCCCTTCATCTTGGGGAGAGCTCACATCGGAATTGTCGCCCGAACACTTAGGAAAACACCTTATTATTATGAACACAATGATTTTTTTAAAACTCTTTAAATAAACTTTTAATACATTTTATTATAATAGAATTTAGTTAAATATAAGATAGTAAAATAAATTATATTTAATTGATATATTTATTATGTACAAACTCTAGAAATCTCAAATCGTTATTATAATTAATATAAAAATAGAACGAAAACGTATATAAAATGTTATATATTACAAAATTATAATTTCATGATATTTATGAGAAATTCTAGTATACTTTAGTTGTATTTTACAATGTAAACAAATTATTTTTCGTGGCGACAATGTAAATTTTGTAAATTTTATAAGTATTCAATAAATAAATAAAAATTTTCGAGTAAAATTTGTGCGTAATTAATTAATTTAATTAATTTATCTAAATTAAAAGAAAATCATACTATTTAAATCAAATATATTTGAATATTATATTTTAAAATATATTAATTATTTAAATTATTCGTCACATCAGATAATTATATACAATTTAAAATTTACGACTCACCAAATAATAGTGTCTAACTAGAGTTGGGAAGAGTAAAGGCACCTTGCGCGCCTAGGGGCGGATAATTCTTCAGTACCGGGGAACGCGTCGATGAACTCCCCCAACTGTGTATTCAGTATCACGAAAGCATACACAAATTAAGGTGAATACACCAACACCAAATCAACACACAACCATAAATAGAAACTAAGATAGTAAGAAATTTTAGAAAATATATACACTAATTAAAGTAATTATAAATATGTATTTTGCACTACTTGAAAATTAAAAGAATATTTATTTTTACCTTCCTTATTTGTAATATATAATAAGAAACTCAAAGAATTATTTATAAAATTTAAAATTTTGAAAAATATTAGAAGTCTATACATGTGAATATTAAATAGGTAGATATAAAAATATCGTGGAATGACTTATAAATTAAGTTCTTTAATCTATCAATAGATAATTTATAATTGGATTTTGTTGAATATTTCTTTTTATAATAAATATTAATATTTAATAAATATTTCGAATAGCATCGACTTAATGTAAAAAATCATAAAGTACTAATGTAGAAACTAAAATAACAATGTATCATACATTATCAAATGATAATTACAAATAACGTTAATTACTGATTTAATAATACTAAATTTAATATTACACATGGTATAGAATTGAATATATAAATTTAGTAATTTAATCAATAGTACTGTTTTAAAAATTATATTTAATAAATTCTTTATTATCTTATATATATTATTTTATAATAATTTAATTAATTGAATTATTCCTTCAGTAATCTGTAAATTGATTATGTTATCATACATATATAAAATATATATTTAAAATATAGACCATATATATAAATTAAATAATATATTATATCTGTATATAAACCGTGATCTTATCATACTTTTTGTAAGTTTCTTGACATGTAAAAAAATGATGTATCACTTTGTGTTTAAATAATATTATTTATTTCAATAAAATCGGTAATCATTTAAACATTTTACAAAATTCTCCATTGTATTATAAATCAAATATTATCATCACTAGTTAGAATTATTTTGAATATATTGCAAACAAAGATATTTTTTACAAACTTCTAATTATAAAATATATAAATAATACAGAAGCAATTTTTAATAATTTGTGGAATGTTAGTGTCATGTGCGAACGTGTGGATACATATGAGATGAATAACGTTCATAAATCATAATATAATTCAATAATTAAACTCAATTAAAATTGGATAAACTCACCGTTATAGCTCGGTCCTACACTAGATTTGTAACTTATTCCATCTTCTTCTTCCCACGGCCTTGCATGGTCAATATTTCTCGATGGTGCTGTAAAATTTAATTTATGCAATCAATAATTTTTCACACTGCTTTAGCGTCTAAAAATTTATGGCTATTGAATTTTTATCTACTACAGTAGTCCCTATACATTGTAACTATTTTGTTAATGCTCCAAAATGTTGTGTATTCATGCCTCTATTATTTAATAATGTACATATATACATTAGTACATTATTAACGTATTTTGTATGTTAAATCTGATTATTCTTATCGATAATGATAATAGCGATAGTAGCCACAAAATCATAAGAGTTTTGAAACGTAAATTAAAAAAATATAAGACTTAAAAGTAGTATTTTTAACTAAAAATATAATTATGATAGACATAATTATACTCAATCTATTTTGAAATATATATATATATATATATATAAATAAATAATACGCTATTATATTTAAATAAATATTTCAATTTTATGTAATCTTTACTTTAAGAATAACGTCATAGGATTATAAAATTTTCTTTTAATTTACAAAATTATAAAAAGTTTATTTAGTATATAGTACATATAGTACATGATCATTATAGAGAAATTAATTTTTTGAACCTACTATTTTTCTATTAAAAATAGATTGAGTATAATTGTTTTTAGCCAAAATTACTAGTTTTAAGCCTTCAATTTTTTTAATTTACATTTCAAAACTTATGATTTTGTAGCTTATGATATATATATATATATATATATATGTTCGAGATTCCGTTGGTTTCTCGACCATCTGTATATATACCTCTTTGTTTATAAATTCTTGTGAAATATTCAACTTGTTTATGGTTGCCAGATGTGTCCTAAGAGCCTACAAATATGATCAGAAAATACATCCAGTATTCAGTTTTCTCGCTAATGACTTTTTTTAACCGTCTTTATTCGGTCTGCACCTTGAAAGTTCGGCGATAGTAAATATGACAATCACCGCAAATCATCAAAAGCAACAGACGAGCCCTTCTAAGTACAATCGCATAGTTGCCAAACCTCATTTATATTTTCATACCGAACCGATACAGATTTGAAAACCATAAAAATCCAAGCCATGCTTCAAAACGTCGGTGCAACAGCGCAAGCCGCGGCCTGGTGACTCGAAGCGCAGCCACTACTTCACTGCCGGCACTTCACCCCTACCCCCTTCAAAAATGTGCGACATTGACAGTGTCTGACAAAGACACTGTTTGGCTAGGACTCCAAAGACAACAGAAAATTAGTTTTAATTCAATTATTAAAACTTTAAAATCACTCTTAAAAAAATCGAAAATAAACGCCCTTACTCAAAGACCAGGATGAAGACTTACAAACTAAATAGCACGCGCTAATTAAATTGTCTTCAAATTGAAAATACAGTAATCTTACAATTAAAGAAAGAGATTCTTAAACATCAGTCTTCGGCAGAATTACATAGTAGCTTCGACTCGACGCTGGTACCAAGTCGCTGTAGTTACACAACAAAAGCCTGGCTTCCCGGTGTTCAAAATACTACCGAGCGCCGCATACAACCTCAATCCACAGCCGGTCCTCCTGATCTGAACCAGCGGTATGAGGTGTTCAATTTACAACTGAACGTTGTATCCATTACCGACCTGGATTATGCTTACTGAGGAAAGTAAAACAGGAAGACAGAGATAGGCAAATAGCGATTAATGCATTAAACTACTGGACGATGGCTGTCGCGGTGTTTAATATATATTTGCACTCGCATAAGCAAACAGTCTGTTACAGTATCTCAGTAAGTAATTACTAAACAATAAAACTAACAGGTCTAATCATCAATGCAATTACAACGAACGTAAAGGCCAGTACCCTCGTTTACGATTAACACGAATTATTAGACTAAAATAAAGAACACAATAAAATAATTAATAGAACCAATCTAAGCTTAACGGTATTCCATTTATTTTACTACTATTTAACGCCTGTGTTTTGGAAATAATTTCGTGTGTGTTTGTTCGAGATTCCGTTCGCTAACGAAACTCTCTTCGATTGTATTTATGTTTATGAATTTAGTCAGTGTTTATCGACCCGGACATTGCCCTGTTTGCAAAAGTTAAATGCAATGTTTATAAGCAATTGACTTCGCAGCACGCTTTTCCCCCTCTAGCCTACCCTTCATCACTCCCAATAAAACAATAGAAGGGATACCCGATATATAAATACGACCGCACGAAAGATGCGGCAGTTACCTCTTTTCACTACGACTTAATCCTTTAAACTCCCCAGTAAACATTCGACACAAGACTACAGTTCGCCCCCCTTCGAGACCCCCGTCTCGCTAGATGTAGTAATTAGTACATTTATTATTACGCCTACTCAGTGCGGCTCTCAATACGGAAGTGTCATGACCCAAACATTTCCAGATTCGTGTAAATATACAAGTCTTTATTATTTATTATTTCCACGGCGTCAACCTTCCCCATGTGCATTCGATAATACCGTAACAGGCTTTACCATTTCAATAATTATCCCACCTATCTCTACCCCCCCCTTTATTTCTCCTCAAGAGCAAGTGCGTGTAATTCACTGCATTCACCTTCGGAGCCATATTGTTGTGACTGCAGCCGCGTCATCGCCTCATCGCCTCATCCCTGATAATTGCCCCAGACAGCATATTAGCCGTTTAATAATCAAAGGTAACCCCTCTCCTCATTTTCTAATTTACGAGTTAAAATCACCAATTCTTCTAACCGTCTTTTTCAATCATATTGTAAAACTATTCAATAACATTTATCACCGCTACTATAATATTTTATTTATATATAAACTGGCCACATCTTGTACATACATAAATATATTGCTTTAGACTTATTCAATAAATTACATTACAAACACATTACTTCCACGACTTGTATATTTGAAACTCATCTCTATCATCCTCTTTACACTATATCCCTCTCTCTTCATCCGAAAATTGGAGAGAATTTTAGGTATAATCCCGAACAGTGTTTAAAAACTTCTCGTTTCAATGAAAGGACGGGAAAAGTAGATAGTGGAAGGAGAGGGCTATATAAGAAAATTTAAAAGTGCAAATTAAAGAATAAAATATATAATCCGTGGTGAGTTTATTAATAATAATAAATGAAAAGTTAAAACGTTAACAAATAAACCATAGTTGAGCAGGTGTGTCTTGAAGCTGGTCGGACTTAAGTTTCTCCTTTTGATCAGCCTTGAACTTAATTTTTAATATTTATTTAATCTTGTCGAATCTTATTGCTGATACTTATTTAAGACTTATTGCAGGTCTAGAATAACCAATCACCTAAATACATACTTGTGATGATTCTTTTGTCATATAAGAATCTTGCATTTAAGAAGTTCCCACCTTTAGCAATAATAATCACGAACTTAAATAAACTCTCTTGCCAAAGATTATAAATATGAAAGAGAAGATAAAAGAAAGATTGTTGTTTTGGAGAATACTGGCCCTATTTATGATGCGAGTAAAAATCGTTATGTGAGGGGTGGAAGTGTCCGCGATGAAGTGTTGCCTCGTTTTTTAAATGCATTTTTCCGTTGTTTATAAATATCACGCTTGCAGCGCGGCAACGGAGAAATAGGGACGCGAAGTTTACGCGACAAATTCGAGGAATTAAAAGTCTGTTGGAAAACTTCTACAACGTTCTACAAATCTCGAACATTCCCGCTGATTTTCATCCTGCACTCCAATTGGTAAAACAGCAAGTTTTGCAATTGGTCTTGTTAATGTTGTAACGGCAGTTCTTAGAGTAGCAACTCTTGTAAGTCTATTATTTCCTGGATGGAGTTTAATTACTCTAGCTAGTGGCCATTTATATGCCAGAAACCGTTCGTCAATGACCAGTACCAATGTTCGAACCTTCATGTCATGTCGTTCACCGTGCAATTTTTGTCGAGTTAATCGCCGTTGCAAATATTGTTGTGACCACTGCTCCCAAAATTTCTGCACTCGGTATTGAATAAATTGCCATACTGAGAGTCTAAGGATTGACAAATCTTTTAATGACAGTTTTGATATTGAGTTCATTGGCCCTCCAATTAGAAAATGACCGAGTGTGTGTACTGTCAAATCATCTGGATCATCGCTGAGGGGTTCAATAGGACGTGAATTTAGAATGCATTCGATTTGTATAAATAAAGTAGTAAATTCTACCATAGTTAATAGTGTATTTTTAATGGTTCTCCTTAAATAATACTTTACTGTTTTTACCATCGATTCCCATTTTCCATCCATGTGCGGAGCTCAAGGCGGATTGAAACGCCATTTTATTCCTTGTAAAATTAGGCCGTAAAGATGTTTGCGCTCTTCAGAACTCTGGATGAAAAAGTTTTTAAGGGCTGCATTAGCTGCCTGTAAGGGCTGCTTCGGCGCGTCTCCTCAGATCAGCTTTGGTCTTTAGAATCACAGTAACGATTCATTGACCTGTAATCTCTCAATACAAAGTTGTTTGTAGTGAATAGCTTCTCAGCAACCAGTGTACGCAAGTAAAGCATCAAGATTCAAAGAACGCACAGAGAGGGAAGCAAAGAGCTCTGGATTGTGCTACATATTTTTCGTAATTGAACAAGATTAATCCAGTACGCCCCCACGCATACCAGCAGATAAACACTGTTGATCTAAAGGAACGCAAGTCCATTCATGGTGAAATTCAATTTACGCCCAAATATTGCAGCAGTGTGAACTACAACGACATATAATTCATAAAACATAAGACCGCTCCAAGCGTCGTAAGATTCAATTTACACCTGAATATTGCGTCCGCGTGGAAATAAGCAATCTTTAATTAAACTCACGGAACTCAACGAATTTGTAAATTCATTTAAAGTTCAAGATTTATTATTCGAAATTAAAACAGCATTATATTTATACCACATCGTCTAAAGACAGCATTATATTTCAATACGTTAAAATAAACACCATATTACAGCATTACCCATGCCAACTTCGCCTCTGTTTTATTCTATCCTGCTATCTCTTTACTTCCACTATCCACCTCTCCCTCCATCCACTTGGGTGAGTGTTTTTTTGGGCTTAATTTCTGAACACTTATGAACAATTAAATAAATAAAAATTACCTTTTCCTAGCTTACTTATTTTGACCAATATACAAAATGTATTTATATTTTTTAATGATTGGAATAAATATAGCCAATTAGAAAATAGAAATTATACTTACAAATCTTCAATTTAATAAGTAATAATTAAATATGTTCCGGTGTCTGCTAACTAACTCAACCTGTTCGCGGTATACCAAACTTTTTACGAATCGGTACAGAAGGAACCTTGTTGAGCGGTAGTAATTCCGCGTACGTTAAAAATCTTCTCGCCTCAACGAATGGCGCAGAGAAGTAGATAGTGGATGGGGAAGTCTAACTAAGAAAATTTAAAAGTGCAACTTAATGCATGAAATATATAATCCGCCGTGAATTTATTTATAATAATAATGGAAAAGTTAAACATTAACAAATAAACCAAAGTTGAACAGGTATGTCTTGAAACTGGACGGACGAGAGTTTCTCGTATTAATTAGCCTTCAACTTAATGTTCAATATTTATTTCATCTTGCCGAATCTTATTGATGATACTTATTTAAGACTTATGCAGGTCAAAAATGATCAATCACTTAAATAAACTCCCTTGCTAAAGATTATAAATATGTAAGACAAGATAAAAGAATGATTTTATTATAAATGTAATAAACATTATATAAATCGTTTAACTATATCTTGTTGTTCTTGTTCTTACTAATTGCTCGTTGTTGATTTAGAGAAGACAGGCCTTTCGCGGCTCCCACCGTTCTATTTACAATGCGACGAAAAATCGTTATACGAGAAAAGAAAAGTATCGCCTTTTTGTTTATTTTCAATAAACACAGTTTTCAGTACTATATACGACGTTTACAAACAGCTTGAATATTGCGACATTAAGGAACACACAATTCAAGATAAAAACCACACTATAATTTCCATTTCTTTTCAATAAACAGTTTTACAGTATTACATACGACTTTTGCGACTTCAATTCTTTCTACCTTGCTATCTCTACCCTTCCACTATCTGCTTCTCCTTCGCACTACTCTGGGAGAGCTCACACTCAGGTTAGTTCCCGAACAAAACATAACACATTTTTTTGAGATTTAATTAATTATTTTAAAAATTCCTCAAAATACTAAAATATTTAAATAATATTTCTTTTAAATCCTTTGAATTCAATTTTTTTTATTATTTAATCAGTAATTTATTTTTTCTTTAAATAGACTTTCCACAGAATAGTATAAAATACTGATAAATAACTATTTTGTACACGTTAATAATATAAAATTATTTACACGATTGAATAAATAAAAATATTAGAAAATCACATACAAGCACCAATAGGACTTTCATAACGCAACCTGTAAGTTGGTTCACGATTGGCAGATGGAGTTCTAGAAGCATTTCTAGGATCAACATTGGCTGCTTTATGTCTGAGATTTTCCCGATCTTTTTCACGATCCTGAAGAAATACTTTTGCAATACCCGTATCTATCTTACTTAATTCGTCTTGCTCTTTCTTCAATTTTTGTTCCACTTCTTTGATAGATCTTTTGTCAACCTCATTCTGAATTTCATCATCTGAATCTGGCATACCCTAAAAGATAAAAAATATGAAATAATCTTATCATTAGATTAATAAATATGTTTAGTATTATATAAATATGTTTAGTACTTATATGTTATATATTATATTTTATATATATATATATATATATATAATATTATATATTATATGTTATATACTTATATATTATAAATATGTTTAGTACTTTACTTTTCACATGAAAATAATATGCCTTTCAGATAATCATAATTTAAATATTTTTAAAAGTAGAATAAAAAACTAATTTTAATTGTTCTTTATTGTCAAAATGTTGCTGACAACATTTAATTTATTAGCATATGGTATAT
This sequence comes from Ceratosolen corneri, assembly GCA_030522565.1. Classification (NCBI taxonomy): domain Eukaryota; kingdom Metazoa; phylum Arthropoda; class Insecta; order Hymenoptera; family Agaonidae; genus Ceratosolen; species Ceratosolen corneri. Next base: position 1,583 of record JAPYYT010004139.1, on the reverse strand, counting down.
TTTAAAATAAAATAAAATTAACGATAATTTATTACTTTCACTTTTTATGTGAATGACAAATGAAATATATAGTTATATAATTATAAATTTATTTTTAAATTAATATTAAACTTTAAGTACATGATTGAACAATAAAATTATAATATACCCCTATTTACTAAAAAGATTTTTTAAGTTGACATAAGAAATTGCCATAAGAAAAGAGATTTAATAAATAAATAAGAATAACAAGAAAATAAACATATGGAATTAAAATTAAAAATGAATAATATTTTATTATATTTATATTTAAAAATGTACAGAAATTATATTTATAAAATTATGTTCAATGAAGAAAAAGATAATGAGTATTTCAAAAACAGTAAAATTTTATTAACAATTTAACTAAAAATATTATATCATACAATGAAATTTGATATTGAAAACTTCAAAATTAATTCATATTTATATACACTTTATTTGAATAAAATCAACAAATAAATAAAAGAATAATTGATTAAATAATTAAAAAATAATAATTTTGAACAAATAAAAAGAGTATATAAAGTTAACGTTAATATTATATCACGAATAACACGTAATTGTTTAGGATATTGATAAAAAAAGAAACGAGAAATATCGAAGTTGAAAAAATAAATATTGAGAATTTTTAAAAGATATCTTGTAAACGCTAAACAAATTGCACCTTATAGGTATCAGACCATCGTCTACGCCTTTCTGGATCTGTATACGGATACGGTGGAGCGGGAAAATCGTCTCTTTCGATAGGTAACTGCATTCCTGGTGAAGGTTTCATTGCATCTGGATAATGTGCAAGTTCGATTGGCTCTTCATTATCGACCTGACTGCTAGCTGCGGGTGATTTTGGCCTCACTTCGCTAAGTGCATCAATCAGAGCTCTCATGCCTGAGCGACTACTCCGTCCACCGCTACTTCTTATCGAACGTGATGCTAGATAAAAATTTTCTTAAATATATTATGATACCTATAACTTTGACGTGAATATATTATATTTTTTGAAAATAGAATTATAAAACAAACAATTCTCTACAACAGCTAGACATAATTAAAAATAATACTTCATTATAATCCGATTAATCTCAATCAAATTATTTCTAAAACAATTATGTTTAAAATAAAATGCACTACAAAAATATTTTGCATCATTTACTAATATATATAATTTTTATTTTATAATAATAAAAACTATATATTTAAAATATTTAATATGTGAAGAATGGAAACATCTGGAATATTAAACAAAATTAATAAAAATAATTTAATAAATGGAATTTTTTTAATTCATACGTGAACAAAACTTTTTATTTTTATGTTTGAAAATTTATTGGAAACTTCTACACAGTAATTTTAATATTATTATAATATTTATTTTACATTATACTTTAATTTTCTTTGCAAATAATAATTGTATTTTAGACAATTTATTGATACAGAAAATATTAAAATAATTTACATTATTCACGACTTACAATTTGGTCTATGGAAATGTGGACTAGTGGGTGGCTTGTCGTATGGTTGAATTGGTCGCCTTAAGTATCCTTGACTCGGTGTTTCAGTTAAAT
>JAPYYT010004137.1:0-11101 GCA_030522565.1 Ceratosolen corneri | reverse complement strand
ACTGTTTCGCGAAAATTGTACGTTAATCGAAGACTTCTTAAACAACACTGACGCTACGAAAAGCGTCACTTTGCACTCACAGTTCGTCTTGCGACTTTTTGTCACTCTTCCGGAACTAATCATCCGATTTTTCCTATTGGTCCCGGTATCGGTCCTAATTTTCATTGGTGCACTGAGTTTTCTGTCTTTATTGTTTTTGACCGATAGGCGGGCCCTTTTGTGGGACTTTGAAGCTGCAAAGTCTGCATGATTTATCGAGTCCGGGCCATATGGCGATAATTGCAACAGTATGCGCACTTTTCTTTAGTTCCGCTTCACCCTTGACTAAGGTAATGTCCGAACGCGACTGTTCCACGACCCTTTTTGTGCCTAGTCTGCGGGATTCGACACTTAAGACTACAAATATTGTCTTGTAATCTGTCCGTCCGAATTTTGTCACGTAAGATATAAAAATTTCTTCTAGGCGTGACCACGTGCACTGCACATTTCACTTGAATATTGTTCTCGGTCTTTCTTACGATAACTGTTTAGTCTTCAGTTAATAGCACTTCTTTTAGTCTCTATATTTGTCGCGCACATTTGTTCGTAAACACCAAGGTTCTTATTACACGGCGAAGGCGAGACGGTTGGTTTATTATACGGATTTCCGAACAAATACTTATAGGTTATTTTAAACGAAAAGTCATTTTAAAAAGATCGTTTAAAAAAATTATTTTTATTTTTTATATCAATGTTTATTAATTTAAATTTATCTGAATTTATATTTTCGTTTCGACTTTAATATGATATTATTTAGATAATTATTTAAAATATTATTCTGTTTAAGAAAACACGCATTTTATAACAATTAATTATGCAATTATTGTTAAACGTTATTTGATAATAAATAGATAAAAATATATGAAAATATAAATAAAAAAATTAAATAAAATATAATAATATGAATTTTAATTCGGATCGTTAAATTATTTTATATGAGCCTTAGCTTCAGTTTATATTTACGATTAAATATTTGATTATAAATAAAACCAGATTTATTACTTTTTCAATTATCTATTTTAAATAATTTTGATAACTAATAAAACTAACTATTTGATCTTAAATATTATTAATTATTATATAATTTCTTTTACGTAATACATTATTCAAATATTTTATTATTCCAAAATAATTGTTCAATTGTTTTCTGATTTTATAATTTATTATTAAAAATTATTTAATTCCCAAAAAGTGTATCATACGAGTTCAGAGATTTAAAGTTATATTGCATTATATTCAAATTTATATTGCATTGTTAATGTAATTAACGAAAGAAGTTACGTTCGAAGTCCTAAGTTCATTAGTATATATTATTTAAAAACACACGCAAAAAGCATAAGTAGTAAAGGTATAACTGTTGCACAATTTATTAGTGTATTTATACTATATAATTGTTGTATAGGCAGTATTTATTTCTGGTGAATAAAAAAATAGTTTTATTTTGTAATTATCGGATAAGCTTTTTACTTTAATTTTAAGCTATTTTTATTTTAAGAATTTAACAATCATTTTTTATCCTGTTTGAAAAATGATAATTACTCGATATTTCGACAATCTATACTATTACAATTTATTCATGAACATATTGAAGTAATCAGTCGTATCGAAAATTAGATACAGATGATGACAAATTTTAACTGTAATATAATTCAAAGTATGCAACTAGTAATGTAAATGAAATTTTTTTCATTATTTAATATTTAATTTGTTTTTACATTATGAAAAGTAAACACTAGTGATAAAAAATAAATAAAAGAGTATTATGACATAAAGATGATAATAGATTTAAGTATTGAATTATAAAATCTGTAAACAGTGAAGTTTTTGTACACAGAATAGTATTCAAAGATTTGTAGAATTAATACTGGAGGAGTCATGTGTGTATGTCTCCTCCATTGGTACTCAGTATTGCTGTACCAACGTTGGACCATTCCCAAAATTTCTCCAAGGATCAGGAATGTCATAATGAGCTGGTACGGTAATAAGAGCATCATCGTTTGTTCTTGTAGAGCTGCAATTTTGCGGTTTTGTGCGTGTTGTATTTACACACTCGATACCTAGTTTAGTAAATTCTAGTTTATAGTTGAAGCCTTGACTGCTAATGCATATAATGGTGTGTAAAGGAACCTCCATGTAGGGAAGTTCTTCAGGAATTTTATCAAGAAAATAACCTATTATACAGCGCAGAATTGCTTGATGAGCAACAACTAGAACGTTATGAGCTTGCTGGAGATCGATAATAATTTGTTCAACGCGTTGCATAGTATCTATATAGCTCTCGCCCCATGGATATCGGTAGTGCAGTTTATCCTGATCCCGCCATGCAAATTCCTAAAAATTAGTAGTCAATGAACGATGTATTATTATATATTCTTTCTTGATATGTATTATATATTCTTTATTAATATATATTATATATTCTTTATGGATATAAACAATATATTCTTTATTAATATATATTTTATATTCTCTATGGATATAAATAATATATTATTTATTTATTATATTAATTATTATTACAGATATTTTATGAAAATCAATATATATAATGTATTGAATAGTTCTTTAAAAATGTTAGAACAATGTATAATTGAATTTTAATTGAAATTACAATTTTTGATATTACAAATATATTCATTAAATCCTTAAATATAACTATAATATTTATAATTATATGGATTTTGGATACTTACATAAATTAAATATATAATATTTCACAATATTTATTATTAAAATACTTTTTTGATTATTACAAATTGAAAATACATTTATAATATCATATAAAATTAACTTCAATAATATTATATATTGAAAAATTATAATATATAAGATAATAAATTATTAAAAGTTTTCAAATATTTAAATTCTAAAATACATCCTTTAAACAAATAGATCTAAAGGTAAATCTAAAGATATATTAAATATTGAAAATTATTACATAGTAACTTTTTAAAACAAAAAAAATTGAAAAATTACACGAGTTACTAAATAAATACCAAATTACTCATTAATGTTCAATCGTTAAACTTTCATAGTATCGACGAAATTCTTAAACATAAATAATACGTATTACAGTGTATAAAGTGTGAATAACATTTATATACCAAATACAAGAAAAAATGAATTGCAATAATGCAACTGTTCGAGATTCCAATCGAATTTCGAACACGTCTCTCTGTAATACTTTATTGTTCGGAAATTAATTTATGTTTATAATTGCCAAAATACTTTCCCAGAACATATATCAACTATTCTTTTCTCGTCAACGACAAATTAGACACCTCGTTTACACAGACTGCTTTTTTATTGCTAGCCGATGCCCAAAACGACCGTCTCGTGTTTTGCAAATTGACTCTAGAAAACCAACGAAAATAATTTTCCATGAACACTAACCTAGTTAGGTAATATCGTATCATATTCAAAACGTGTACTGACTCAAATTAAAACAGCAATCGGTGCTTCAAAGCGTAAAAGCAAAACTGCAAACCGCGGCATGTCGCTATAATGCATAGTCGCCACGTCTTAGCCACCACTCCTTGAGAGGAATAAAGTGATGAAACTTGATTGCATCACGCAGATTCAGCATCAATTGGTGAGCTTGAGATAATCAGCAGAGACTGAAGCCCAGTTAACTCGGGAATCAACTTACGACTGAGTGCTACCTTAGCAACCGGGAGATAACCAGTAGTCACGGACCAACTAACAATACTCTCTTAACAAGTTTATTCTGTAAATTCATTCAATTCTAACACTATATTAATATAAATCAGAAGCACGTAAAATATATTATTATCCGAAATTCGCATTGTCTGTTAAATAAAAGCTTTTTACAATATTACAACCGATTCCTCCTTCTACATTGCTCTTAAACCTGTTGCTTCCCCCCTTCCACTATCTGCCTCTCCTTCACACTACCTGGGAGATTACACACTTGGGTTAATTCTCGAACAGTAACATTTATTTATGCATAATATATTATTTTAAATTTAACAATTAAACGTATCTCTTTTTCTTTTTTTATAATAAAATATACTGTTAAATTAACATTGATTTATTTATATCCATTTTTTTACACAATCATATAAAACTATAAATTTAACTACGCCAGCAACGATTTACTTACATTAAATCGTATTAAAAAATAAAGTCCTAGGTTATATGAGCAAAGTTTAACCATACTATATTTTTAATTTTTCAAACGATAGAATTACATAAAAAATGAAACGAAAATAAATGAATTGTAATTAATTTAACAATTACTATAAAAAAAAAAATTATTATGAATAAAATTAAATTAAATAAACTATGTTTGTTATAGAATACTTTACCTGAGGGTAGTGTTCTTCTATTTCTTCGTATGATAATCCTTCGCAAATCCCGGCATAAAGTTCATTTAAAGCGTTAACGTGTTCTTGAGGTGCTTCAATATCACGAGCTGTGGCAATAGTTCTTCGAAGACGACTGGTTAATACTTGAAGGTCAGGTAAATGCATCGAATTGATTTTAATGGAAAGAGCTTGTGCGTAATGCTCACCCCTTGCACTCAACACTGCATCACCACCAATTTTCCCAAGCACGTTAAATTCACTCTCACCGTGCTATCGTGGAAATAAAAATCGTAATTTTAGTATAAAAAAGAAAATTGACTATTTTTAACTTTGAAAATTTTAAAAATTTAAACTGGCTTCATTTTAGTACGAAACAAAAATAAAATAAAAAAATATTTTTAAATTAGATTATATAATTTATGTTAACTATTTAAATTCAATGTGCATTGACTAATTTGGTATTCTTATATCATCGAGAATTTGGTATTAAAATAGCATTTAATAAGGACGATAATGAAAGATAAATTATGAAACGAATAAATTGATTGTAATTATGAAATTATCTAAATAAATGCAGGTTTTTGCTGTATATCAAGTTAAAATTATTAAATAATACTTGAGTGTGGGAAGCTTCTCTTACACGTGAGAAATAAAGAGTATGTGGCTTAAGGGAAATACTAGCTAGATAACCAAGAATGCTGGTTTCTATATGCCCAGTAACTTTGTAAGCTGTTATTTCCATTGTGGCCGTGTTAATTCTTATCCGAGGATAATTTATCTCGTCCATAGGTTGATGAATCTTTTTGAAATGCTCGATCTTGATGCGCAGAGCTTTCGCAGCTTTTACAGCATCCGTACCTGCATAGTCGAGACTGTGGTTCAGAATTTCGCGACAATTAGAATCAAGAACCTGGGCATCTTCACAAATACATTCGAGGAATAGCACGCGGTAACCCAGTTTGGCAGAGAAGTAATCATATGCCTCCGAACGTTGTTCACGGGTTACCATTGTACCATCCAATATCTTCGAAAGGAGAAAAATATATATATTGGATTATTCTATTTTATTCTGTTTTATAACGATTTATAGAATTACTTTTTATACTAACTAAAATAATAATGTAAAAGAATATTATTTTTCATTATTAATATTTCTAAATTTTTATAGTTAATAATTTTAAAATATCTAATAAGAATTTTATTGTGTATTATTGTTTTATTACTGAACTTGAATAATTTAATGCACTAAAGATTTTTATTTATATAAAATATTGTTAATATATAATATATACATTAGTTTTTAATAAAGTTCAAATATTCTAATAATTTATATTATTATTTATATTTCATAACTTTTGGTCATAATATTTTTAACACTAAATCTTGTAATTTTTATAAACTAATCACTTTTTTCAAGTTTAAAACTTTATAAATATTTTCTATATTTTTAAATAATTTTCAATAATATGCTCATATATAATATTAACTTTTATAATTTGCAAGCAAGTAATGTTAAGTAATTAAGCAATTAAATACATATAAATAATTGAAATCTATGCCATTGATAATCTATTTTTTTATAATACATACAGCTACTGTATTTCCAGATGCAAGTGATGACGCACAATCATACATTGCATCCCATTGTGCTTGCGTTCGAAGTGTGATATTGGCATCGTGATCCATTTGGAGTTCATGTAATTCATATCGCTCAAGCTTTTTCTGATGATAATCATTAACGCGCGTTACTGTTAAAATAGCACAGTTAAATAATGTTAAAATAATTATAATTTACTCATTATTAATATTGTTAGTGTGATACAACCTTAAGTACAATATTTCATCGATAATGAAAATATTTAAGTAGTCGTTTTAAAAACCATAATATTTATCTAAACAATTGTTTGCTTTCCATACATTAATCGAATATATTTTTAAAGTATATGTAAATATTGTTATTAATAATTAAGTGATTATCAAATATTTATATATTAAATTATAATACAATTGCGATAATTGTTTGCACATAGTAAATATTCTTTATTTATTAAAAATTCTATTAAATTCGAATAAGACAAAAATATAATAGTAATATATACAAATATATACATATTATACAAATAAATGATAATAAGCTCATACTTAATTATTTTTAAGAAATAAAAACGATAATTTTGTTTATCGAAATTTACATTATTGAGTTATTTACCTTTACCGCATTGGCCATTCCAATTAAGTCTTCGTATCAGACAGTGAGCAATTTGGCTCTTACCACGAGCTGGTAATCCGCTAATAATTAGTATAACTCCAGCAAATTTACGAGGCCGTTTTAAAACGCTAGCCGATATCTTCAAAATTTTTTCTTGTGTTGCTTCTTTAAAAAATAAAATAATCACTTAAATTAAATATTATTTCGTTAGGCCATTTAACGATAAAACATTTTATTCTTTATTCATTATAATATTTTAAGCTTGATAAGAAATGATAAAAATATCTGAAATTAATACTCCCGGTATTGATAAAAATGAAATTGTATCCTTGAGATATGATTATAAAATTTTGAAATAATGTTGTAATATCAAATAAATCTGAGAATTTTATAATTTAAAACTCTCAATTACTATACGGATAAGTTTATTAATATATTGATTTTATCAAAATATTTAATGATGAAAATTGAGTAATAATGAAATAACCTTAGTGTAATGTTTATTAAATTTCAATTGCATTTTATTTATGAAATATTACATTATAGTATTATCATAAATATTATCATTGTTACTTTTTTAAATAATATTGTGTCAAAAGTAACAAAAGTTAAATCATAAAATGTTTAGTATGTCTAAAAAAATAAGCGTATAAATTATAACACAAAAATAAAAAAATTGCCAACGAAAAGAAAAGATATCATCGAACTATATTATAATATGAAAATTTAAAACATTCACTGTTTATGTGCCAATCTCTGGATTTAGTGAAAATGAAATTTATCTTGCTTTCAATAAAAACCTCGCTTAACAATACTGGATCGATATTACATTCATATTTTCGAGAGCAGTCAAATAAATTAAAAAAACTAAATAAAGTTTAAACGTATATAAATATTATAAGTTGAATTCTATTTTCACGTCCTTGTTATTAAACAACAAATATTACAAGCGAATAATTGGGCATTAATTTGTATATATAACAGATTTTATAGATTATATTTACATTTAGAGTTAAAAATAAAATATTGATGTATTCAAGTTTATTGTTCAAGATTTTTCCCGTGAATGTTTTCTCTTCCAGATGTAATCAGGCGGCACAGATAGTGAAGGGAAAGGTGATAGAAGTGGGTGTTATTAACTGAGCAGATCTTGTTGTTGAAGACTAAAAATCAGGTTTATTAAATAATAAATATATGAATAGATTTTGGATAACTACTGAATATAGTTGAATGTTGAGTGTATTTGATTGTACTGATGTATAAATGATGCACGATGGAAATTAATGTAATAATAGTAGAAAATGGGAATGAAAAGGTTGTGGCTGTCTCGCTACTCAGTTGTAACCTGAGTAAGATGTTGGTTGAGACTCATAGTCATATGGGCGTAATCCTTGATCATCTCCGTCTAGTTTTCAATCCCCGGTTATATGTGTCAGTTGTCAATTTATCCGGATCTATAATTCAAATTGATTGATTTAAATAATCACGAACTGTTATAATATCACGAATCTCAAGATAACACCGATTTTAATACGACTGCTGGCTTGAACTTATGATAATAACAAAGAATAAAACTAAGTATTACCGTTCTGATATCTATATTCGAACTAGCCGTCTTATTTCCTTTGTAACTGCCTTTTATATTTGCACTAATCCTTTTTCGGAGATAATGTTTTTGGTGTGAATTTATTGCTTCTATTGGAACAGGAGCGTGGATTTGAGCGTTTAATATTTAGATTTTGTAGTAGAATAACGTGAAAATTTTAAGAAACAGAAGGATAAGTAAACAAGCTTCAGAATAATGCAATTATTGAGCGAGCTGCGTGATTAGATAAGAAGGTCGCGATTTTAGGCACAGTTATAAGAGACTTGTTGACGGAATCTTGAACATTATATATTTAGAAATCACATCAAAATCTAAAGACAAATATGTATTCAACTACTAATTTTCATCATTTAAAAATTTTAAATAATTAACACAATATAATAAAACAAACAGAGATACCTATACAATGAACTAATCAAACTAAATGCATAAAATTAAATAAAATTAAAAATCAGTAAAATATATCAAATGCATCGATAAAAAAGAATTAAACTATTATTTATAAATAAAACTAGTCTTACAATGCAAAGTATTTTTTAACAGACAACAATAAAACCAAAATTATTTTATAACTTCTAATCAAATATTTCAAGCAACTAATTTATTAAGTTAGCACATATTACTATTATTATCATAAATATAGTAATATTAGAAGGCCCTTACCAATATAAATAATCATAAATTAGATTATATTATTGATTGGAATAAAAAAAGGAAAATTGTATTTCTAAATAAATTCTTGGAATTATAAGAATTTTTTGGTATAGTATATGTATTATGCACCATCATGTATGAAAAGTATAATATAACATTATATATACAAATACATAAGTTTTTCGACAGAAGATTCAGTTTTGAATAGTCGATTCAATAACATTTACTGACTTTATATTTAAAATCCACTATATAAGAGCATGTAAATAAAACACTTCGCTGAATATTTACTCATTATAATCACACAATTAAATTTGAGTGAGCTGATGTAACTAATATTAATGTCTTTAGGATTTTCTTTAACCCTAAATGTAATTAAAAAATAAACGTTGATTGTTGAACAGTTTTATTAAAATTAATGAATTTTAATGTCGGTATAGTATTTTTAACATCATAAACTATTATACGTGTATTATGGAGTAAGAACTTATACTTACAAAATTCATAGGAAATAAAAAAGATCCTAATATAAATTAATAGAACAAATAAATACAAAAATTAATTAGTATTGTTTTTAAAAATAAATACTATATAAAACTGACACGTTCTATATTTCATTTTATAAATTATGGATAAAGTATTGGAAAAATTAATTTTGAAAATTTTAAACTTTATTTATAAAGTAAAAGAAAAGTTATATTTAAAAAAATTATATATTATTTAATTATTTAATAAAATAAATAAATTTTAATTTTAATTGTAATAGAATACGTGTTCTGTACTCCTTCAATCTTATGCAAAATCCTTCTTGACTATGTCTATTATAATTAAAATAAGATTTGCGCAGAATAATAGTCATTATTATTCATAAAGTAAATAATATTTTAATTGATGAATATATAAAATAATTATTATATTTAATCAATAAATAATAACAATAAATAAAATATTATAGACTTACTTATTGTGAATACACTGTATTATCATAAACGATGTAACGGAATTTTCTTAGAACATATCGCAATTTATTGCCTCGCGAAATAAGAGTAAAAATTTAGACTATATAAAGCATGATGTTTATTAGCCCCTATTTATATATGTAACTGAAACGTAAAGTAAAGAATCCAATTTTTTTTATTTCTTATTATATATAATATACATGAATTTTTTAAATACTAAACAGAATGTAGTATATTGCCCACTTTGACCTAAATTCTGAGATATGACAGAATCAACGCCTGGCTCGAATTATTTAGCTGGGCACGTTTGTAAGAGACTTTGTTTAAAAGTTTAGATGTTTTATTGTTTCGTCAACCTTTTATTAAAAATAGATTATAATACTGAATAAATAATATTTATTAATATTATTATTTTTATAATATTTATTAATATTATTATTTTTTATAATATTTATTAATATTATTATTTTTATAATATTTATTTTGTTTGTATTAATATTTATTCAGAATTCAGTTACAATTTATTATAATGTATGTAATCACATTCACAATATCATGTATAAAATTAACTATCTTACCTACAATATTTTGAAAAATAATCGCATGAGTTTACATTATCACTATTGACTAACCTAAACATCCATAAAGATAAAATTAATTTTTTATTATGGAATATGATGAACTAGTATATAAATATGTATTCTTAAGGGAAAAGATTAATACTTAACACAATATATAGTTGTACGGTTAATCATCTTTCGAGTAGAATGCTAATCAAATCGATTACTTACAATATCGATTATTGAATAAAACCACCAAACATGAAAATGTTTTCATAATTGTTTAGGCAACATATAAAATGATTTTATCATTTATTCCTTGCTATTATCCTCTACCCAGCTCTCTTGGGCTCAGATTTACCTGTTCCGACGGCCTACTGATAGGGATTTCACCTGCATAACTGTATGCAATCTCTGATGTTAAGGAGTGGGGATATAATAGGATTGATGTTGGCGGTAGGATAGATTAAATCGTTAAATACGTGTGTGATGGTTAATATTATTTAATGATAAACTCTTTATTCTCTAAATTAATTACTCTAAATTATTTTATACAGCGTTTGATATAATTAATTTTGATTGGTTGAGTGTGCATGTATGTATGTGTGTGTAATAATTAGCACTCGCGATTAATCCGCAAATGGTACATGTTCGGGAATGAGCCCGAGAAAACACTCTCCCAGATGGAGGGAGGGAGAGGCGGATAGTGGAGAAAGAGAGATAGCAGGGTAAAAAATAAAATGGAG
>JAPYYT010004136.1:0-11076 GCA_030522565.1 Ceratosolen corneri | reverse complement strand
ATCAATAAAATAACATTTATTTTATCACCTCTCCTTTCGCTATCTGTATCTCCTGATTTCATCTGGGAGAGAAAAAACACGCGGGAGAAATTCCGAACAGAGTGTAAACAAGGCTAATCCGCACGGCAGATTTTCGAATACCATTGAATCTCCGTTCAAGCGTTACAGCCATTAGTAATTGCCACTCGCGGATCATCCGCGACCTCTACAATCACACATACACGACATCGCACAATAATTATACCATCCATTGTACACCAACAATAGAAAATTTTTTATTAAATAATTAGAAACAGCACACACTCATGTTTAACGGTTCAATTAATGCTACGATCAACATCAGTCTTATTATATCCACAATCCTCAACATCAGGGAGCGCATACAGTCACGCAAGTGAAATCCCTATCAATAGGCCGTCGAAACAGGTAAAGCTGAGTCCACGAGAGCTAAGTAGAGGATACCTCAACACTTATCATCGAGAGCATTGTTATAATTGTGATATATCTTAAACCATGGTCATACCACGATTATAAACCAAGTTAAAATTTTAATTAAAATGTATAATAAGGAACATATGTAAATATTTATGTAAATCTATACTTTTGTTTCGGTCATGAATGATTATTTATTTTGAACTTATAATATCTTATTAAGCAAATCATAAATTACTAAATTAATTTGTAATTTATTATTAAAGAAAAATTTAACATATATTTTATTTTAATATTATATTTATTTTAATATTATATTTATTTTACATGAATCAGCGATAATATATGCATTGTTTAATTTTTTAGACGATACAGATATTGTATGTACTTGCATCTAGGTATTATTCCTATTTTTTGTTTTGTCGTTTTTGTTAATTCCTTTTATTCTATTGTTATTGTTGACGCTTTCATATATTATTATTGTTTCACTTTCAAATCATGTTTCACTTTTCTAATTGATTTTCTCATTTTTGTTTTTTCTTAATTTATTTAGGTATATTTTTTTAATCATTCATCAATTTTAAAGTACAACGACTGACTTATATCTGTAAATAGAATAAATCATAATAACGATATCCGCCTATATATACATTTTATTTTATTACTAAAAAATTCACAAATTGAGTGATATATTCTATAAGATTATTTGAAAGCATAGTGGTTGAAACATTTTTTTAATTATAATAAAGTCTATTATTATTATTATTAGTCGTAATAGTAGTTAATAAATAGATAAATAAATAAATAAATAAATAAATATATATATATTGAAATAAATAAATGTTTTATTTAGAAATATTCGTATTCGTATTTTTCAGAAATATTCATTAATAGAAACATTTCAGCATGGATATTTTATTTGTATTATTAATGTATATAAATTCTGTATATATTAAGTAATTTGAAGCTCTTAAGTTATATAATAATATCGATATGTTATAATAATCTTTTTTCTTTCTAAGTTGTATTTTATATGTTCATTAAAAAAAATATATTATACTTATAACAGTTTTTGATTTAACATTAATATGATTTATATTATAACATATTACTAAAATGATATAATTTATTTATCTACTAATAATTTGAAGAATTTAATATCATTTTCAATACAAAATTACAAAAATATTTATGCATGGATAATATTAGCATATTAATAAAATGATGGATGATTCTTTAGCTTTTATTGAGATTTATTAACTTCAGTCAGACTGCAATAGTATTTAATCATTTAAATGGCGAAATCAATAAAAAACTTTGTATAAGAAGATAATTCGAGAACACGACAAAAGGTGAAATTGTCACTGTTAGACTGCTGTGTCATTAGTCATTATTGGCCTAGTGATATTCTGTGTTTAGCTTACACAGAGAAGTACAGGCCGATGAAAATACGATGCGGAAAAGTAGGAGAGAACTGGGGGGGGGGTGTATTTGTTGCAACTAGTGAAAATGGGTGCATGTATATGGCTGCGCGGATAGAGGCGCGCGTAAGCCATTCGTCACGCCGGCGCTGAACGGTGAGCCTTTCTTTACGTTCTGCGTCCCGGTCGTTTTCAGTCGCTCATCGTCTTCATTGGCTCGAAAAGCAGCCTTCCGATAAAGTTAGTGTGTGAGACCCACAGCTTGAATAATCACGCGGCCCTCCCTTTTCCTATTTCATACCCTCACGGACGACGTTGGCATTCTCGGGTAAGTGCGTGAAAGAAGAAGTTGAGTTGCCGTAAGACTTTATCGATGGGTACTCACTATAATTATTGTTATTATCATTGATATTGTTTATTAATTCTTTTTATGACGTATTTATTATTGTATTGTAAGAATAATAGAAACAAATACACAACCATAGGATCCGCACCTCATTTTATCATAGTTATCCTGATTTCGTTGTTATTATGAGAATTATCTTTTAATCAAATATTTGACACTCGTTATCAACTATGGTATTTAATTATCAGATTTTTAGTAACGTTATTAAAACTGCGTTGCGATGAGGCTATTTTTGATTCAATATTATTTATTGTTACGACTTTTTTCGTGAACTTTATATTTAAATTACATTTATGAGATTTCGATTTTTTTGTCGATTAAAATTTTTAATATAATAATCAAGTTTAATTTCTTAATACTTACATTATACGTTAATTGATATACATTGTAAAACATTGATAAAGTTATTTTTGTATTTTAAACGAATGGAAATCTAAAAAATATTTTTAAAATTATTTATCCTTCAATAAAACATTTAAAGTATTTATTTAGCAATTCGAAATAAGTTTAAAATGTGTTCTAGATATAAATAGACAATCGATCGCACGACTAAGCAACTAATCCATTATAAATGTTCTCGCAAACGTGCTCGCTAAATCTTGCTTGAGATTTCACATAAAGTTCAGCAATAAAATTAGTGGTGAGATACTGATTTTCTCTAAACGAAGTATTAAATCTTTGATAAAATGGAATTCTTTATCATATTGGCTATTTGCCCTTGTTTCAGCGTCCGTGGAAGAGTAGCAGTTTCGCGAGCGATCACCTACGACATCCACGTGTATAATCTTTTTTATCGTTTGTGTTAGGTGGTGCTTAGCAAGGCAGTTGTTACATCGAGCTTCAAGAAGTGAGTGGAGTTAGGTGATATGCAGTGAATTGCTAGTGCAGTATTGCTGTAATCACCGAGAGCTACGTCGGGAAATGGAAAAGGATCGCCATGTTCGAGGTAGGAGAATGATATGTTGGACGATGCTTTATTACATTCGTGTTACGAGGTTTGATCCCTTAGGGGATTTTCTGAGCCCCCCATTCTCTGCCCTTGAAGTTATTCATTTATTTGCGATTGCATTAAACGAACGAGTGATTGAAGGAATGAAGATGTATTGGTTCCTATAAAACGAGGTGAACGTTGTTTTACGCTAGACAAGTATATTCATTTTGGCGAAAAAAAGAAATGACTTGTTTGTCTATCTTATTTTTTATGAACAACGGAGTAACTAATGCAGTCTATCTTTTCGTAATAAATATATTTTTAATTATTAAAAACAGCGATATTTATGTTGGATTTACCCCAACATAAATTTACATATTACTTTAATTAAGTAGTTTTTTCATAAATTTACGTATTCCTTTAATTATGTATTTTTTTCATTGTCAAAAAAATTGAATGAAATTCTCATATGGCAATTGCTATAAAAGGATATTTCATGCATTAACAAACAAAGTCGTTTATTTATATAAATTTCTCGACACTCTTCTTTTCAAATATGTAAAGTTTCCTTAATAAAAATGAAGATATTTATTATTTAATAAATATTTATTATTTAATATATATTTAATGAAGATATTCACTTACATATTTTTTAATTGTAAAAATAATCATTAGTATGTAACAATTAATAAAATACAATTTTTAAAGCAACGATGATATCTGTTTTGGAATTATTATATGTGTTAATGAATATTTAACTTTTTTATACATAACTAATTAACGAGATCTAAAATTAATTTAGAAAAGTAATGAATATCTATATAGAAACAAACATATTGGACAATTTTTCTGAACAATAAAGTTTGAATTTAGAAATATTTGTATTAATTAATTAATTAAAAATTTGTAGTATAAAAGCTAATATTTTTGGAAATTTGAATAATTATAAAGTTATATTAGTATTTAAGTGCATTAAATACGAACATATGTATATATATATATCCCATTATTTTTATTCTTTTAGAATATATAACAATATATTATGAAAAAATAAGATTAAAATTTCTAGAAAATATATTCAATATGGAATTAAATATTTAAAAATAATTTTTAATAACTTTTTATATTTTGGTGTTATAATTATTGTTCGTTAAATGCAAAGTGTTCATGCACATAATTAGTTACTTTTTAATTTTAATATTAAATATTTTCATTTAAATATAAATTATATTAATATTGGAAAGTATTTTCTAAAAATAGTAAAAAGTTGATCTGAAAAATAAATTAAAATATCAGTAAACACTATTTTAATTAATAGAAAATTAATATTACTCTTCTAGATATATGTAATGAAATCAGTTTGATTAATCAAACTACTTATTAGGTTTAAATAAAATATTTTTATTATTATATTGTATTGTATAATATATATTGATGTAAACAAATATTTATAATTTTAATAATATTAGGTACTACTTAGAAACACGCTTTACATTTAAGATTTAGAATCTCTAATAAAAATAGTTGTTTTGATAAAAATGTATATATAATAACAACATGATTTATTGACTAATCTTAGAATATTGTGAATTGTATTCATAGATACGATTGTTCAAAACTTTGAAATAATAAGGTATATGTACGAGGATAATTTTAGAAAGTCAGATACACGGCGTGTCCATAATGTATCTGTGGAATTTGCGATCAACATAATCAGCTCTTATCCATCTATTCATGGAATTTTATTTAATTTTCATTCTCTCATAATTAATTTTTTACAATATTAGTTAGTAATTAAAATGTGCAAATGATTAATTTTTATAAATACGAAAAAATATCGACTCATATACTTAAGATTATATAACAATTTTTCTTTGTTACTATGCACTATTTTGGTTTTTCAACTAAACTATGTGTTTTTATTATTATTAATTATACTATTTACTCTTATTTTTTATTTATTAGTTTAATTCGTTTAATTAGCTCTTATTATTTCATCATTATATACTTTGCATCCTTGAACAATTATACAATTATAATAAACTACTAAGAAAATGAAAAATTTTAATTAATATATTAAAAATTAATTTTTCCATAAAATATTAAGTATTAAATAAGTTGATTATTATTTTAAATGTTGAATTAATTTATAAAAATCCTTAAAATAAATGTAATACAAAGATATTCATTCTTAGTAATGTGTCTCTAATCGTGAATTTTAAATGATGTTTTACCAATTTAACAACTGCTTCCTATTTTCCTCCCATGTACGGTCCTGGTGTACTGTTGAATTGCCACTTAGTGCCTTGTTAAAACCATAACTTGGTGCTCTAGAGAACTTTGGAGCTTCTGTTTCGAAGAAGGTGGTGCCATAGTCTGAATACAAGGTATCTAAATCTTCTCATCTTTGTTCGACGCTACAAAATTTTTCGAGAAGATTTGGAAGTAAATTGAATGGAATTCTGATTATGTAAAGAGCTGAGGAGTCATGGGAATATGTATTTCTGTAATGAACCTCGTACATTTTCTCTTCAGGAGTATAATGTGGCATTTCGTTTTGAGGCACCTCTTATTGAATCCTAAATTTCACTAATATTTCTTCCAGTGTTTTGCCGCTGATTAGCACGGATGCATGGTGTGCTCCAGAAATCTTCTCTATTTTTGTGGAAATAGATCCTATTATTAGCCAGCTGAAAATAGATTCTATTGCTATTGGCATTGTTGCTGATTATTCGATAATGTATGCCTTTATCAGTTGCTCAAAAATGTCTGCACCAAATATGAAGTCTATTTGACTCTGCTTTAGAAACTCAGGGTCGAAAAATGTTAGATTTTGTAAGTATGCCTAATCCTGAGGCTGTCTTTCTCTTATAGGTAGCACTGTTGTTAACGTTGTAACAACGTGAGCATTAATATAAATTGTTTCTTCAGAATTGAAAGATTTTAGGGCTATTGACATAATTCCATGTGTCTTCATTGTTCTAGCTGCACCAATGCCATAAATGAAAAGTATTGATTTTATGCAAGTTGTTCTGAGTCAACGTACTAATCCTTTTGTTATTAATGAGAGTTCTGATCCTAATTCTACAAGGAGGCGGATATTCTTTTTATTACTTGGTGTACTTTCCTCTACCAGGGCCGTAGCTAAAATGGAATTATAAAAAACATTAGTGTTTATATCATCGATTGCACCCATTACCTATTTTGATGAAGCGGAATTGCTACTTAAGGCAATACTCAATTATTCAGCGTGAACATGCAATAAAGTATGTCTTTTTTACAGACGTCACAACTCTTCTTGGAATTACAGAAATTTGTGTTTGATTTTAAACACACTGGACACAGTTTATTTTTATGGATAAAATCTTTTCTCTCATGTATAGGTGGGTCCTTTAATTTATAACACTCTGATAATGGGTATATTTTTGCATAGTACATGCAGTTTTGAATTTGTTTGTCCCTTTGTTTTAAAAGTCGAGGAATTGCTATATTAACTGATGATTTTTTATTTTTTATTACCTTGGACGTTCTGTTTTCATCCTTTGGTCATGGACATCTCCTTCTTGACTTGGAAGGTGGGCTTTGAGAAATTTCAATAGTTATTCGATTTCTTCGTGGCACAACCTTTTGTGACTTTCACTAATTATTTGTAACAGTCCTCTTGCTTTTTTTTCATAAGTCTGTTATATTCTCTCCAGAGGGCCTTTGCTATGTTAGAGGCTGTATGAAGCTTGGGCTTGTTGTAATTTTCTATTAGTAGACTAAAACAAGCATCTAGAGAATTGTCTTCTATATTTATATTTTCTATTAAACTAAGAGGATTTGCCTTCAAGAAGTTCCTAATTAGTGTAATTTTTCAATATCATCCAATTCCTCTCTTTTTAGAATGACACTAGTAAAATTGTTTTTGAAACTATTCCATTTCGAGTAATCGCCTTTAAATTTATTAATAATAATTTGTGGCAACTCAATGGGTTTCTTTTTCTTTTTAACTTTAATCTGACTAGTATCTTTATCAGTTTGTGATATCATTTCATTCAAAGGCTATTTTAATAATAGCCTTGCTTAATATATCTCTGATATATCTCCCTTAACGTATGAGTGGTTAACCAGCTCAGCTGCCTGAGTTTTGATTAGTTCTTTATGTTCAGCGTTGAATTCGCCATGTAGTTCCTCAATTTCATTGAGAGCTCCTTGCAAACGGTATTGCGACATGTCATTGCTGGGTTTGGAAAATTCTTCTCTCAACTTTATGATGGTATTGAAACCGGATTCTTCGAATTTCAACTTACAATAAAGCTTGGTTGATAATTACAAATCAAGGTAGCTAGTATACTGGTTTTGTTCTGATTTGGACCTAGTTGTCATTTTATGTGCTTCAATTGTCTTTTCATCTGACATGTTTATGCCGTTATATTAGTCAATATTCCCAATTCAACTAAAAACAAACAGTGTCTGCAAATACACTCTCTTTTTTCTACCTTTTATATCTATTATACTAGAATGCTTTGAATTTATACTTTAAATTTACTGCCAAAAAACTGAAGTCCTCTATTGGGTGATAATTTACTCATAGTATTATAGGTTATGTTGTTCTACCTTATCGACCTCCGAACCATATTGATCTACTTTATTGATTTTTGTTCTTAATGCGCCCTTTTTCAACTAATGTATGCAACGCTGGACGGTACGGCCTAAATGCTCGTCTTCACCGTACTCCTTAATTAGGGGTGGTCATCTTAAATTCTTTAAGAACGGGAAGTTTTGGTAATTGGATGCAAACTAATTTTGTGTTGTCATTGAAGCCCTAGCCAAATAGTGTCAACGCTCTTTTTAAGGGTGTAGAGTTGAAGTTGTCGTAGTGAAGTAGACGGTAGTGAAGTAGAATAGATGGTTGTAGCGCTTCGGGACGTTGAGCCGACGTGTTGAAGCCTGGCAGGGTTTTCATGGTTTTCAAATTTGTACCGGCTCGTCATGAAAATATCACTTAGATTGGCAATTATGCAATTATTTCTAGAAGGTCTTATCTGTTTTTTTTTTATAGGTTCGTATTATAAGACACGTGATCGTCATATTTATCAATGCCGAAATATTGAGGCGCAGTCTGAGTAAACATGGTCGTAAGATGTTCACCGACAAGAGAAGTAAATACTCGATGTACTTTCTGATTATATTCGTAGGCTCTTCGTTCATATTTGATAACCATAAACATTTTAAATATTTCCAAAAGAATTTATGAACAAAGAGATAGTACCGACGGTCGACAAAACAACGGAATTTCGAACAATAAGTCCTTTTGTTTATTTAAATTCAATGTATTTGACTGAACTTACTTTAAATCCTATTACAGATTAAGTGTTAAATTTACATTTAGTCGTATTAACTGTGCCAGATATTATTGATTATCCATTTAATAATCAACATTCACCATTGATTGGATTCAAGTTTAACAAGATTCAAATAGAGTAGATATATTATTTTTATCTATTTTAATGCAGTACATATAAAAATAAGTCTATTCATTATATATTTTTACAGTGCGTTCTTACATATTGATATCCATCCATTCATCTATCAATTATAATCATACCTTTCATCATACCTTTTGTTAGTAATTTTATAATAAATTATAAATGTTTATATTATATGTAGTTCAGGTAGATAAAAATAAATTTAACAATACTAATATATTTGTTCGGAATTTAACGCGATGTGTGAACTCTCCGATAATGGGAAGCAGGTTGGGTAAATAGTGGAAGGGGAATAATGGCAGCAGATTTTGAAAGAAAGTCTTTGATATTTCTATGCAACTGTAAATGCGTTCTTTTAAAATAATATTCGGAATATTATATGAAATTTTAGTTGTATTTATGTTGACTAGAAAGTCTATTATGTTAACTTGATAGTAGGTTCTAAATTGAAATGACTTGATATTAATTATAATTTAATATTTTCCGTCGTAAAGAGAAATTATCAGCTTGAGGTATTGATAAATGAATTAACTACTTTACTGTTGTATGGTGAAGTAGTCGCTGTGGCGATCAGTTGCATGTTTATTATTTCATTTGTTATTTTTTGTTCTTTCGGAGAAGTTATCATTGCGACGATCAGTTGTAGTTGAACGTCGCTTCTTCTCCTCGCATTTGTGAATGGATGAGAGAATCTTTGGTTGGTTTGTAGTGCGACTATTCAGGCAGGTCATAGTCTACAGCGCACTTATTATCCTTTCGTCCTACCTCGTAAAGTGTATTGACACACACCTTGTGAATAATGTGATTGATTGAATCGTTTCTTTTGGCAGCCGTGATCCGTTGTAAGTTGGACTTTGCTTGTTGTCATCGAAGGAGAGCCGTGGAGTAATTCTGGTGAAGTTGTAACGACGGTCACTTGTAATTCGGATGCTGCTTTTCGAACTTGAAGTCACTCAGGTTTTTGAGTTGAAGTTGTCGATGAAACTTGTCGACAAAACTATTCGACAAAGCTCATCAACGAAATTTGCTTCCTGGCCGTGTGTTCAATATCCAGGTTCTGAAGAGTGGAGGTCATCACTTTCTCTTGAATGGTAAAAGGAATTAAAGAGGAAGAAGCCCTGCGCAGAGTCTTGTGCAGAGAACTAGTGATTGTCTTTCTGTTAAAAAGTAGCACTGATAGTCACTGCTGTGTAATAAATATAAAACTTGCTTGATAATTTGTAAGAAGACACATGTGAATCACAGAAGATAGTCTCCGTTCTTGTTGATTTAGCGATATTGATTTTTACTATTGTTTATGAAAAGCCTAGTGGCAAAAAATGCAGACACTCGACATTCTCGTCATAAGCGGAGGTCGTAAACATTGATCGAAAAGTGACCATGAGAAGACGCTCGGGTAAGAATGTGTAAGGCGAAGTAACTTAGTAATTATCTGGCAATCATAAATCTGTAAAATATTTTCTAATGAATATTCCAAATAAATAAATATTAGTATGAGAGGTTCGTATGATGTACAGAATTTCGAACAATATTTAATTATGTAATTTTTCTGTGTTACGTACACTTTGTAATAGCGTATTAAATAAGTGTTCGCGATTACGACATAATCTCCAGTAGTCACTAAATAATACCTGTTTACTTTTGAATGTGACTTTTGCTACAATATTCGTTTATCATCTTTCGAATAATATTTGTAAATTATTCTGTTGGAACGTCTCATATTTCGTGATTGCCATACTTTGTTTACAATCCCAGTATTTCCAGCCAAAGCGCAGTAAGCTTATGAACTGCAAAGCGCTGCGCAACACAGCCCTCTCTCTCCATCGTCTCGGTCTTCACCCCTTACCCCTTGCCTAAGGAGGCGACATTCTTCGCTCGTGTATCTCACCATGCATCCTCGGCGGCCTAGCTATCCCTGCGGCTGCATCCTCGGCGGCCTAGCTATCCCTGCGGCTATAAAATAAGACCGCAAGCACCCCGAGGAGAGAAGTTACTCCAAATTGCTCTACATCTTCCAATCCATCTCGGAAGGGTATCCAGTGCATGACATTGATCTTACAGAAGAGTCTTCTCACACCCAGCGTCGGGTTCCGTGCGTAAGAAGCTTCTCCCCGACGCTGAGCCCGCATACGCTAGAAAGCCCGCGACTGAATCCTTCCCATCCTGGACGGAGGTCCCAAGTGGAGTGCAGCTGGAATAGCGCATAAAGGCAAGTAGCAACTTGTGGCTTCACGTCTAATCGCAATACATGTACTACGGGGCCCGTCGCCGCCATCGTCGGCCATTAAGCCGAACGAACTATAATAAACGAACTATAATCACGTGGCGGTTTGTCTTATGCGTAAAACACATGTATTACGGGGGCCGTCGCCACCATCATCGGCCAGTGAGCCGAACGAACTATAATTCCATGCG
>JAPYYT010004135.1:0-10996 GCA_030522565.1 Ceratosolen corneri | reverse complement strand
TTTCTTAGGCGTCTTTTTTTTTGGTTTCGGAGGTGATTCTTCTGGTTCATCTGGGGTTTCAGGTGTTGTTGTTGGTTTATTCTTTTTAGGTTGTTTACTTGGCGGAGGTTTCTTAGGCGTCTTTTTTTTTGGTTTCGGAGGTGATTCTTCTGGTTCATCTGGTGTATCAGGATCCTTCTCTTCCTCTGGATTATCGTCTTCTGGTTCTTCTGGTTCAGCATCATCATCTTCTGGCGATGGTGTTGTTGGTTTATTCTTTTTCGGTTGTTTACTTGGTGGAGGTTTCTTAGGCGTCTTTTTCTTTGGTTTTGGAGGTGATTCTTCAGGTTCATCTGGTGTTTTCTTCTGGTTCTTCTGGTTCAGCATCATCATCTTCTGGTGATGGTGTTGTTGTTGGTTTATTCTTTTTAGGTTGTTTACTTGGCGGAGGTTTCTTAGGTGTCTTTTTCTTTGGTTTTGGAGGTGATTCTTCAGGTTCATCTGGTGTCTCAGGATCCTTTTCTTCCTCTGGATTATCTTCTTTTGGTTCTTCTGGTTCATCATCATCATTTTCCGGTGACGGTGTTGTTGGTTTATTCTTTTTAGGTTGTTTGCTTGGCGTAGGTTTCTTAGGCGTCTTATTTTTTGGTTTTGGTGAGGATTCTTCAGGTTCTTCAGGTTCGTCTGGTGTTTCAGGATCCTTTTCTTCTACGGGATCATCCTCCTTTGGCTCTTTTGGTTCGGTATCATCATTTTCTGATGCTGGTTTCGCTGGATTATCTTTTTCTGGTTGTTTCTTTTGTTGCGGCTCTTTTGGTGGTTTGGAATCAGGTTTTTTTGAGTCTTGAGGTGTTTCGGTAGACTCATTTGGTGATTTAGTGTCATTTTCATTTTTTGGATTATCTTCATTTGGTTTTTTTGAATCATTATCATCATTTTTTGGTGATGGTGTAGTTTGCTTATCCTGTTTTGGTTCTCTTTTTTGTACATTCTTGATTATTATTGTTATCGGTTCATTATTTTTTGCTTCTTTGGATTGCTTATCCAGTTCACTTTGCGGCTCCGAATTTTTTGTTTCTTCTGGAATTGTGAATACATCCTGTTTTAGTTCTTTCGTCTCTTCTGTTTTTTTTTGATCATTTTTAGGTTCGGGATTAATTTTTTCTTTTGACAAATCATTACCTGTATTCTGGGGATTTTGCTCATTTTTCCCATTTTTATTATCGTTATTTTCTTCTGTTGTTAACTCGGGTACAGTTGAGTCCGTTGATGTTAGAGTTTTTATATCTGTATTAGAAATTCTATTGGTTACTTCTTTATTATTTTCTTGAATATGCTTTACACATGCATTAATTATATTCGTAAATTTATTTCTATAGTTATTCTAGTAATTGAGAATTGGATTGTTGTTATATTTTTAAAGTTTATGTAAACCGTCGTTTGCTTGCAATTTATTAAGTTTTTTGTCTATATTCAATGAAGAATGTTCTTGTAAATTTTCTCGTTAATTTTCTTATTAATTTGAATTCCTTTTTTCGATCAATTTTGTACTCGAGACATTTTCCCTACTACCGGCAAATTTATTGACTGCAGTGGATTATTTTTAAAATAAAATGTATACTATATTTCTTAGGGTACTAATAATAATATTAATAATAATACGAAAATTATTAATTTATCACTCGTGTCATTATAAAAGTATATGTAATTATTTGTCAATTAAAAAAAAATTTTTAAATTAATAAAAAAAATAGTAAACATTATTGAAAATTAAATTTCAATTTAAAGTCAAATATTGTGTAATTTCTATTTTATTCTAAAACTTTCAGGAATCATATCCAATCATATAATTATATAATACAATATAGCTTGGTAAATTTAAATTATTAGGTTTGATATTGTTGTATAATTACCAATGATTATTCTTGGTCCGGTTTCATTATTCTCTCCTGCAATATTATTATAGATTTTAGAAACATTAAATACTACATATAACTTTTCATAATATTGTATACAACATAAGAATATAAATAACTTAGAGTAAATCCCTGTGCAATAAACTCAAATATATTGACGCGAAAACTCAATAATATAAGAAATCGCAACAAATTATCTTTACAAAGACTTACTCTCCCGGCACTAGAGATCACTTATAATTGCAATAAACACCTTATTTAATCGTTAATTAAGAAGAAGAAAAAAATCACCTGTTGGAAATGCTAGGATAGATGTTAATGAGAGCACAATCAGGGCCAAGACGGCCCTGATAGTAATACACATTTTCACAAGCTCACCAAGTCAGCGCTTTATAAATTTTCAAACTAAAATCTTGAACGAACAACAATTGCCGATAGAGTGTATATTGATTGGTGTAAGTGGTGGCTTTTATAGCTGATGCTCACTCGGTGTTGGCGGCTGTAGTCTTTAAGCCAAGCTTAAAGGATGCGAACGAGTGCGGTGAGGTAAAGGGGAAATCCGTCTCTCAATGAGTCGCGGAGACGATTCGATAAGAATCGCTCTTAACTCGATATTTTCTTCGACATTATAAATTTAACGAGTGATAGATCATTTTCAAGATACCAGCCTGATGATTAAGTTCTGCTTAGGCGCGATAAAAGCAAGCGATCGACGCCGTATTAAGTAATAGCGCGATATTGCCAGTCTCTAAGCGTATGCAATTTGCCTGGAAATTTTATGTTTACTCAGAAATAGAAATAAGAGGCAAATCAATTGATGTTTTCAGTATGCTTTTTCAACGTATCATTTAATTCATTTAATCGTGCATTTTCAAATGATCGTAGTAGTGCGAGCAGAATTTAAAGCAGTATTGTATAATGGGCGATTTGCGAAAAATTTTGAAGAAGCATAATGAGAGAAGGAGCTTCTCTTCCGCTTCTTCAAATCATTTACCATAAAGGAAAGGAATGTTTAGTGAATTTTAAAAAGTCATGAAAAAAGTAATTTTATTGTACATAATTTTTGGAAATCTTTGCCATTACGTGGGACTACGTTTTTAAGCACACAATTTGAGTGACTCTTAGTGCTTATATAACTACTAGGTATTTCACTTTATGAGAAAATATAAATCAATCAAGCCTTTGTTTGTTTTTTTTATGGCTTTTAATCACAAAATGCATTTAAATTTCATAATTTTTCAGCCTTTGTAAATAATTTGCACGCAACTTTTACGCGCATTTATTTCACGCCACCGCTCGATAATTTCAAATGTCGCACTTTCTTTCATTGTAATAATAATCAGGTTATTGAATATGTTGTAACGACATTATTCAAGGAAATATTATGCCTCGCTTGATCTATGACTTTCAATAGTGCTATAAAAATAATAAAATTTTCATACGAAACAAACATTTGAAGCTAAAAATAATGCTTAGTTACTTCAGAAATGATCGCAACGGCTTATTAACAAAACACATACTTCAATTGTACATTGTACAATGTTTTATTATAGAAACAAATTAAATGCGATTATGGTATGATGTGTTCGCGTAAAGAAAAATTGCGAGTAAAATACAATTGAAAATTACTACAATACAAGTCAATGTAAAAGGATTTTCATATCGATTCCTTTGCTTATTACATATTAATGAATATTATATATATATATAGAAGATTTATTTTCGATAAATAGTATAATTATATATGAGATTTTATTTCTATAAGCAGTGTAATTATTTGTGATATTCAATTCTTATAAATAGCATAATTATGTAGGAGATTTAATTTCTATAAATAGTGTAAAGGAATCGTCATTAGATTGTTTTCTTATTTTTTTGTATATAAAACATAATACATATTTAATTTCAAACATTATAGATACGATAAGACAATCACCAATCAAAGTAACATTGCATACATTTCAAGCCAACGAGATTACTGATTAAAATAAATAATTGAACTTTTATATATATATATATATGTGTGTGTGTGTGTATATGTATATTTAATGGTAATTACTCTGGTAGTTAATGGATATCAATGATAAAAATTGTCAAGTATGGAAAGACTAATTTTAAAACAGAAAGAATAAAAATATAAAGGAGATGAATTCGTGGTTATATTTGGAATTGATTAATCAATTACATTTAAGTATTGATTGTGAATCGACGAATTAAATTTTGATTAATAATTCATCATTGTGTTGCTAATTATTGAATTTATAGTTAAAATGAACAATTGAGGATAGAGGAATAGAGACTACAGAATAGCAGAATAAAGGCATAATTGATATTAAAATAGCGGTAAATAATTGCAATTGGAAAGATTCTCCTTAGAGGCGAAAAGTGCACAATTAGTATGAATTTTTTTTTGCTTATAGGGACGCTCGTCACGTTGTTTTATTTCAACTCGACAAATTATTAATGTTTAACTGATAATTAAAGATTTTTGCCACATTAAGCCATATTAAAATGTATTTTATTCGTTGAAAGTATATTTACGAGGATAAAATAAATAAGGCTTGTTATTGAAATTAATTTTGAAAGCGGATAAAAGGGTAAGGAAGTGATATAATAAAATTAACAACGATTCGAACAATATTTTTTCTTTGTTAGGTCCTTTTGAGATGCAATAAACATGAGAAATAACTATTTTTACTATGTTAAACAAATTGAATAAAATTTTATTTAAAATTCATTTTAATTACAATTTACCCTTTTAATTTAAAACATCAAAAAGCACATTAAAAATATTTATTATATAGTGATAGTATTTTGGCCATCCGTATGCTTTCGTTAATTTTTCTTTTATTAAATTCTTTGAAAATTATAGTGCAAAGTCAGGTCTCACTTATAGCTTCTATCAATATTTAATTTTAATGTCGCATTCTTTATAGAATTATATCTTTACGTAAGCAAGATTTACGTTAAGAATTATTTTTAAATTACCTTTAAAACTACTTTTTTCATTAATGCAATTAAACGTCCGAGAAGGTAATGTAGCAATATTTTAAGTATAAAAAGTGTAATGTGTGCAAAAGATTTGGAGCTGAAAAGTAAACTGAATAATAGATTAATTATAATTAATTGCAGGCTAATTTCAATTCTAATATCCGATTCACGAATGCTTGCGTTTCTTTCAATTTCACTTTCACTGATTTTACTAAATAAAAAATAACAGTCGAAAATACATTATTATTCTATTATGATTTATACTATGATTTATGCAAAACTAAGCAAAACATCTAGTAAAGTTTTTCAAAAGTATTCCATTTGCTTTCGATAAGATTATACTTTTCGTTAAGATTAAAATAACTGAATCTAAAGTGACTTGCCCTTTGGTTTATTGATCTCTCGTAGATATTTAAAGCTCGCCTGTAATTCCCCATCCAGCTCGCAACACGCTGAACAGTCTCGTCGCCTCGTCTCCAAAAATCAAGCGAACGACCGCAAGAATCCCACGAGCAAATGGCCCCCGAGAGAAATCGAATTAGCCCGCCTTTCCGACATTTTGTGATGTTCCACGAGAGACCGCAGCGCCCAACGTCGTGTCATCATCACCTCGTGAACATGAGGTCGAATCTCCTGCAGTTGGCCTGACTCCTCTGCTGAAACTCGTGCCCTACAGGGGGACCTAACTCTCGAGTCCCAAGCGGTCACGGAGCGCCATATCGCGATCGTCATCCCATTGTCGTTGTGTTCTGGCAATCGAACGGCGGCCTATTAGGGTGATTATCCACGAGGGGAAAGTGGCCAACGAGCTCGTGCTTGCAAAAGGTGAGTTGGGAAGGTGCTTTTCGCGCCAGATACGCTCCCTTCTATATGCCATTAGCCAGAAGTGTGATTGCGTCTCGACGCCTAATAGTGTAACCGTTCGGGGCGGCGTGTGTGGGTGCGCGTGCGTGTGCGTTACGCGGCGTCTAGGTGTTCTAAGGGGGACGACGGATTGTAAAATTGAATGGTTTTCGTGAGGGAATTTGTTTAGTTTATCGTTGGGAGTCGCAGTTGGATGGGAAATCTGTCTGCTTAATGGGCAAGAGTGAAAGAGTACGGCTTTTATTGGCTGCTTAACACGAATTTCCAGGCTAGTGATATGGCTTATGGTGTAATGTTGGGATACATTCTATAAGCGACTCTATTATGTTGTTACATTTAACCAAGTCTGCTTTTGCGTTGTTGTTTCATCTTATTTGACGTTAGATCGAGTAATTTGCTTGATGTGTGTTAAATCAATGGTTGCTGAAAAACTTGATTGAAAATCACCTCTTCGTTGTCAATATTTCTGTTTACTTGTACACCCTTTCTTAAGTCTATCATTTTTATTTAGAAATTTTATTCAATATTCAAAGTAAAACTCTCATTTATCAAAATAAGAATTACATAAAATAACTGTCTTACAATATAAGCTTGAAAGTGCGAATGCATAGTTGTAAAATGTAAAATAACTCTTGTATATTTATATTACTTGGTTTTTTCACATTTACTATTATACGTACAGTTAAATTTTCTTAAAAATTTAATTTTACTTAAATTATATTCAATTGTAGTAAAATCTATCTATATATATATATATATATTTATTTTTTAATTTCTTTATAAAAATTTCAGAAACTTTACAATTTAGTAACTATCGATGGCAGACTCCGATGATGAATACGACCGTAAACGAAGAGACAAATTCAGAGGAGAGAGGACGGAATCTTATAGAGAAGGACGAGGAAGAGAAGATCGTAGAAGAGGAGGAGACGATTGGCCTGATAGGTATTGACAAATTTAACGAACAATTGTGAAAATATAAAAATTACAGCACTTTAGTAAATATATTTTATTATAGTTAGATGCAATATATAGTAATAAATACATTTTTTTAAATATGCTTTTTAAATAAAAAAAGTTTAAGAAATAGTACTTATTTTTAAAATACTTAGATAAGTATCTATAAAATTCAATTGACTTATAATTCTGTTCTATATCGATTGTTTGCGCGCATCATGGTATAGCAAGTGAAAATAATAAAAAATTTATGGGATTCGTTAACAAAATCTTGAATCGAAGTAAAATTGATTAAAATGTTATATTTGAAAAAGTGGTTGACAAATAAATTTCTAATTTTTCAAAATAAGTTAATTAATTAATTAGTTACTAGAATCTTATGATTATTTAAAAAATTTTTATCATTTTTAAAAGATTTAATAACGGTTGTGCCATTATAAGATTTCAGAACATGAAATAAGAAAGGTTAGTTGTATAAAGTAAATATACTTTATTTAATCCAATGCAAACCAAAACGATTGATTTATTTTATACCATTTAATGTTAAATTAACATTTTTATTTCATTTTAATGTATTTCGGCAGCCTTAATAAAAAAAAAAAGAAACTGAAAATCAAGTAAGCAAATGTAAATAATTTTATAGTTATAATATAAATTGATTAATGAAATGCTTTCGGATATATCGCACAATGTTTATAAATTATATTTGGATATAACTGTTCAATTATTTTTACTTGAACATGAATGTAAAACTTATAGATATAATTGAAATTTCAATAATCGATAATTAAATGTGGTATACTTTGCATTAGACAAAAATATTTCATCATTGTACCGAATTATAATTAACTTTAATAAGTCTACGTTTTTATATTGTATTAAGTTGATTTTAGGAAATTATTTGATTTATATAAATTAAAAATTTTACCATATTATTTTAATTTATTGATTTTATACTAAGTTATCTTAGGAATTACATTGAATTTTTTACGAATGATATTTTGTACAATGACATAATTTTTATACGCTTATATATATGTGTGTGTGCGTGTTTTGAAATTGTTTGTAATTATTTATTGTAAGGATAATATGATTTTATTTGTATTTAAAATTTATTTTCAATTGATGACTAAAATTGTCAAAAAATATATTTACATTAGCTTTACATATCGTGTTAATAAATAGTATTTTTAGACATTTGTGAAAATAAAGATCCTTGTCGTGGATACAAGTAGTGTAACAAATAATTAATTTATTTATGCCACTTGTTAATTAGCCGCATACATATGCAATTGAACAGGTGGGGAATAAATTAATTTCCCTATATTCAAGTTTAAGAATTTAACATTGAAGAGGTGTAAATAACATTGGGCGGAAGAGAACTATGTTAGAAAGTAAATTTAGCCCAACGCAAACGTCTAGTACAGTATTTATACAAGATACGACTTATAGAATCTCTAGAGAATATATGATATTAAAGGGTTAGGTTATGTTTATGTTCTCGTGTAATGCATTGGCGAGATCGATCCCACTAACCCAGTGGTAGTCGATATTTATTCTCGTGTGATGATTATAAGAGGGTCAGTAAGATATTTGGGCTGGAGCCAAGAGCCCCGAGGTAATGCCAAGTTCACTAAAGCCCGTGAAAATCTGTCACCGCTAGAGAATGGTCGAGCAGACCACGCACGAGGCCGGATTACCGGGACTACCGAGGAGGCGGGGGCGGCGGTCGGGAGCGATACAGTCCAGCTCGGTCACAGGACATGGCACCGCCGATGAAACGTATGCGCGGCGATTGGGACGACAGGCCGCCACGTGGACATTCCTACGGGGACTATTATGGCGGCGGTGGTGGTAGGGACAGCGAAGCTGGCACCGGCGGCGTCGGGGGTGGCCGTAGCGGTGGCGGCGGCGGGGGCGGCGGAGGTGCCGCCTGGAACCAGGAGCACTACTCGGCCCCGCACCATGGAAACCATCATTACAGTAACCACAGCAACAACAGCAGCAGGTGAGATTTACAATTATGGCGCTCCTTTCGTATCCGCAGCTCATTTGTTTTGGTTGCCGGTGCATTTGTGTTTGTGATTCGCACTCATTCATGCTCGTGCCGAGAATGTAGCATGAGCTCGAGCTTCTTCCAAGCCTCTTAAGTTAATTGCAATTGTTGTCAAGATATATAAGTGAGCATGAATTACCGTAGATTAACAAAAAAGAGTCGCATGACTCCGAAATTGTTGGCTCAATTAAGGTACATATTGTGGTGTGTTGCTTTGCACTATATTTTGGCATTCGTGTGTTTTGTTTAAATATTTGAAAGTCGAGTAATGTGTATAAGTGTTATTGTAAAGACGTGATATAAAAATTAATTTGAGATCATCATCAAAATTAAATGCAGCCTAATCGTCATTATATTCATAGTCATTTGTGGAAATTGTAAATTCTGCGGTTGTAAAATAAACACGTTGTAAAATATTTTTTACTTACGGCATTATTTCTATGTTGCTATTTCGTCCATCAGTGCGTTAAAGAAAGCTTTAAATTCTTAAAAAATCTCGGTCAAACAAGAAAGGCATGAAATTTAAATAACCATTGGTCAGTAAATATATTTGATTTTAATTGACATATTTTTGTTTCTTCTTCTTCTTTTTTTTTTTTTTTTTTTGTAGATAGGTTTGACGAATATTTATTAACGAAGTATTTATTGTTTTCAAATAAAATTATGTTTACAGGAGTGATATTATTTTAGTGATATATTACTAGTTTTTATTAAAAAAAGAAAAAAAAAATTTTTTTTTGACGCTATAAACTTTTTTTTTTCTTAATAAAATACCATAATTATATGCTTTTTCTTCACCTCTTATTTATTTACTAATTAAATTATTTGTTTGAAAGTTTGTAACAAGTTTTCATGCTTTTTAAACTTTCATATTGATATTATTTAATATGTCCAATTTGTATTTAGTGCCTGTATTCGTATATCTTCAATTTTTAATAATAATAATTATACAATTAAAAATTATACATATAGAAATTGCAATATTTATTAACAATAATGTTTTAAAATATTGTTCAATATGGATGAGGAAAAGACGTTAATAATTAATTATTATAATTCAAAAGTTTACATCTCACTTGTATACTATTTTATATACTCATTAAATGAAATAACAACAAAGAATTATTAATAATCTATGTTTTGTTTATTTTGCGCAGCCGTGAAGTTGCTGGTAACTTCAGCAATTCAAATGTTGAAACTCAACCTCCAATGATGACGTTCAAAGCATTCTTAGGTACACAAGAAGATTCGATTACAGATGAGGAAGCCATTAAACGTTATAATGAGTACAAATTAGAATTCAGGCGACAGCAACTTAACGAGTTCTTTATTGCACATAAAGATGAGGAATGGTAAGCATTAGTTTTTAATAAACGGAAGAGCCAATACTGTATTATCTTTATTTTGTATTTACGAATTCTTTTATTTTCATTCTTCGATACATATATTATATGTGCATGCACTTTCAACGTGTACACTCAAATTTTCCTCAGTGTCTGTTAATTTGAATTTTTAATATTCCAAATGTAATGCTCTGCCAGTTGAAATAACGCAGTCTCAGAAATAATGGTTCATTTGTAAATTGCTGTAATATTTTGTGTGAAATTTGAAAGAAATTCTGAGCGGTAAATAATTGTTCTGGTAATTGTTGGTAAATTACTTTTGAAATTTGTCCAATTCAATTGAAAATTCGACGTAGAATTTGTGCATCTAATTCTTTAATCTAATGAGAAACAATTTGTATATACCGTAACGTACGAGTTATTACTGCCAATAGAATATATGATGTATATACGAATAAGAATTAGAAATAAATGTAAACAAAATGAAAAGAGAGAGATTTGATTTAAAGTAACGTTCGCTATATAATTCTTATGAGACAAGTTGCCATAATTTGTTGTGTATAATGAATATTATATGTTTCGAATAATTTTTTCAATGAATACTCAAATTAGCAGCAAATATTAATAAACACAGAGGAAGAGAAAAAAAGTCAGGAGTATCTTTAGCAGATAATGACAAAAGAAAAAAAAGAAAAAAAAGAAAAAAAAAAAGAAAAAGAAAAATAACAATAAAACATCGTGTGCACAAACGGATGATTGATAATTATTGAAAGAAAAGAAAGAAAAAAAAGTCAATGAATAAAAAAAAATAAGCCCATGAAAAAAAAAAAAAAAAAAAAAAAAAAAAAAAAAAAAAAAAAAAAAAAAAAAACAATAAAAAAAAAAAAAAA
>JAPYYT010004134.1:0-10657 GCA_030522565.1 Ceratosolen corneri | reverse complement strand
AGAGAGAGAGAGAGAGAGAGAGAAAGAGAGAGAGAGAGAGAAAGAGAGAGAGAAAGAGAGAGAGAGAGATGAAAATTATATTTCTTAGTAATTTATACAAAATCTCACCACAAACTTATGTTATTAACCATGAAATTGATTAATTTGCACAATAAACCTTATTACAAATTTAAGAATGTGTTATCAAATGAAAGGAATTTCTTCTATGTATGAATGTGTATATATAAAGAATTTAACAAACATCAATTTATACTCGTACATTTTAAATTCGTGGTATAAATATTATAAATTAGAGGTTATAATAACATTTTTACACATGAATAAATGGGAGGCATTATTTTTCAACATCTAGTATTTTTATGTCTTACAAGCTCGTTTGCACTCACATTCATAATAAAATATAATTATGCT
This sequence comes from Ceratosolen corneri, assembly GCA_030522565.1. NCBI lineage: Eukaryota > Metazoa > Arthropoda > Insecta > Hymenoptera > Agaonidae > Ceratosolen > Ceratosolen corneri. The sequence goes on along the minus strand of JAPYYT010004134.1, from coordinate 10,246 downwards.
TCTCATTATGAAAACAATAGCATTGCGCCAAAACTTCGTCACAAACTTAAAGTTACATGCTAGTTATATAGCCTCTTCAAATTACTTCATTTTTCATTCAACTAAATATAATTGTACTGTTTTACACTTGTAATACCGTTCGAGGCCCGTAGAGTGGGTCAACTAACTCTAAGTTGTAAAATTACTTGCTGCTTTATAAATTCATTTAAATATAAGGGATAAATTTTTTTTTGGTATAACATATTTATATATAAGCATAAACTTTGTATTATTATGTAACAGAATTAGTTTATTTCAATTGTTGTCAATTGTTCAAAGCTTATTTTCTTGGAGAAAATTAATTTAATTCAATTATGATATTGACAACTTTAAATCATGAAATATTTATGTTTTTTTAATATATTACTTGAAACAATACTTTTATTAAATTTTCCACTACATTTTTTCTCTTTGTATTCTTAAATTTGATAATTACAAATCTTAAATTTATAATTCTTTTGCTAAATAGTCTTATCATATTCCTTAACTATTATAATAATATAGTTATAAACAATAATTTTCTATACGATAAAATAAATTTTTAATGGATAATTAAGAATTAATTAGTAAAATTGTAGTAATTGATTATAGATTATAGATTATAGTAGATATAGTAGATATATAGACCATAATAGATTATAGTAGACAATTTTTGTACAATTGTAAATGGACCTTTGGAGATTGGAACAACTTAATAAATAAATTATAAAATTTCACTAATTTTTTTCAATATAAAATGATTCCTAATATTAAATAATATAGAACTAAATATATGTGATTGCATTCATCATTTGATCGATTCATTTTTTTTTTTGGATAAAAAATATGCAATATTTTTTTTACTTTGAAATTTGGAATAATTTTCATAATTCACATTTTTTGAAATTTCAATTGAAATATTAATGTATACGAACGCAAAATATATTTAATATACGCGTCGTGCAATTGAAAAATTAAATTAAAAAATGTGTATTTATTAGTTAACTATTTACTTTTTTACCTTTAATTCACGCCTTAATAAGTATTTGTTGTTTTTAGAATTGTTAATTCAAATTTATAAATTAAAATTATCTATGTAAAATATTACTGTACGATAAATCAAACTGTAATAGAATTAAATAAACGTTAATATTAAGAATATTTAGCAGTATGAATGCCAAGAATTTACTTCCTGACTTAAATAACAATATAAAGAGAATTAATATATTAATAAAATACATAAATTATAGCCATGTTAATATATATGTTCTAAAATACTTGAAAAAATCTAATAGAAACTAATAATTATTAAATCTTAAGTAAAAAATATATGGAAGAAGTCTGCTCGCCAAGACCATTGTCCTTTCGTAATGAATAATTTCATTATAAAATATGAAAAAATCAGATAAATTTAATATTCCAACAAATCAGATTTCTAGATCGGCACAAGTTAAAAAGGTGTACACTTAAATTCATACAAAAAGTCGCAAAAACTTTGAGGATGTAGTTGTTTTAGTTGACTGTTGTATAACGTATATCAATCATTAAAATGCTTCAAGTGCCTTTAGAATGAGGTAGCCTATTAATTTATACCCTCAAGTTGATTAAATTTTGTGCAAAGCTTTCGCAACAAAAGCACCATAAATGGACGCTTGATTACGCCTGCGAGTGAACACGACCTTCAAAGTATCCCTGCATTTGTCCGTGCACGCTTGAGAATAAATCGGCAATGTAGGCGTCTGTTGACTCCTGAACATACACGAACTTATGCTTATATGTGTGCACACACACACACGCACACGCGCGCGCAGTGCAACTACGGTCGGTGGAGCGGAGACACAAGGAATGTATCGCGCGTATCCTCCCATTGAATTGGTCCTATTAAGTAAATTGTACAGAGGATGCTCCTGGATTCACATGTGAAATGCGACTGTGTGAGTGAGGAGGAAGCAAGGCTGTTATTCATTGCAGATCGTCTCCTGTGCACTTCTGGTACATTGAATAGTTCATTTTCGAGAAGTGTGGAGTAGTAGCAGTGTACGAGTAGTTGATAAGGAAGGACAAGGATTTTAAGTGAGCGGGATTAAAGTGACCTTATTTTGTCCGCATTTGTAGTAATAATTACATTTCGAACTAATTCCATTAAATATTTAGACAATGATAGTGCGACAATGCTTATTGTTTTTATTGTGATTATAAATTATAAACATAAAAAATTGATGATGCGAAACGTTTGTTTATTTGTACTGAATGTGTCAATGATATTGTCGTAGATTTTCATTGATTTTCAAGTACCATAAGCTCAGTTTTACGAATTTCCTTATCGCAGCTTCGGTTTAAAGTCAGCTAAGGCCAAACTTTTATGTGGTTGGAGGCAATTTAACATTACTCCAATTAACAATCGAAATTAAATAATTGCGAAAACCTTTTTCTCATTGAAACAGTTGAATTTCTTAAATACGAGCTTCTACGTATTGTAAATTATAATAAAATATTAATTTTCTTAAATATACTGTTCAGATTCACAAAAATCTCAATGGCTTAATTCCTATTATGAAAATAATATTCAAAGTATAGTACACGTTTAACATTTATTTTTACTTATATTTCATGCGATTATTTTTCTATTTAGAATACAATTGAAGAACTGTTGTATTCCTACCGAGAATTTACTTTAACTTGAAATCTTATTATAATTTAATTATACATAAAATTAATTGAAAAAAAATTCAATAATATATTTCTGCGAAATATTCAGACATGCATATTTAGACTGTTGGCTTTACCTAAATTATTTATTAAAAAGATTTTCAATATATTAAATTTAAATATTACTTTGAATTAATTGAATTATACCGAAATGGAAATTAACGCCAGCTGTAAATATAATGTTGGTTCAATATTCTAATACATTAATAATCTTTGTGGCATTACATACACAGTGCATATAATATTGATTTATATTTAAATTTTTTATTTTATAAAATATGTTTCATAAAAATTTAATTTGACAAATAATCATTGAGAATGCAAAATGTGCACAAGTGTCAACCATGTAAAAGTAAAAGCTGTTAATGAAATTCAATTGTTTGAAAATATTAATAAATACATGTGACGAATATGAGTAAAACTCCGTCATAATTTTCATTCAATTTGAAATCCTTAGGCCAGGATAGATGAATAAATTTAATATACAAAAGCTTATCAATTTCAGTGCCATATGTCAATTTTATTTGCATTCGTGTTTTTCACGTGCTCGTTTAGTTAATTATCATGCAAATAAACAATATATTTTGAAAGCGTACCAATAATGTACTCTTTTTATTATTAACACGTATACATTCATTACGTTAATGTTCCTCTTTTCATTTAGTTTGTGTAAAATAATGCAATTGAAGTAATGTCGTTCAGTTGTTCGAATTTGCTCTTCAATTAATTCGAAATATTTAAGATATTGACTTTACTTTAGACTAATGGATTTCTCTTTTATAGGCTTAAGTATAGTTTACTAATAAAAATGCATTTGAACGTTAGCTACTTAATATATATATATATATGATATTGTTAAGAGAAAAAAATTTATTTAGAATGTTAAAAGCTGGCTTCTTTATGTAGACTTGGTTTGCAAATTTACAAATAAACCTCGCAGCTAAATGAAAATAAATGAACAACTAAGTAGCACGTTATTTATAAGTTTATAGAATTATAAGTTGATAGAAAGGTGGCGAAATATTAAGAAACTCAACTAAATTCTTATTAAATTTAGGCCAACTTGTTGGTTAAAAAAAAGTTCCAACATTGATTATTGTTTAAAGTGTTTGTGCTGCCGGAGCCCCTAATAAAAAAAAATGAACGAGAGCACAGTGGGTAAAAACTACGGCATTAAGGAAGAGAACTTTTATTAAATAAACGCACATCATCGTAAAAGCTCCAGGCATACAGTTGAACTTTTTTAAAAGCTTTTTACCTCTTAGTTGCCACGAAATTTCACGGGACATATGCACGCGCGATAGTACGAAAAGTTTCCCTTTTTTACTCAGCTGCACGTGCCAGCAGCTACGAAGCTGACATTAAAAGCAACTTTGCTCTCGTATTTCACGCACCGAAAGGACAGAGAGAATCCTTAGCGAGGATAAAGCCGAAAACCCAAAGGACGTGGCAGCCTTACCGACTGTCCTCCTTCCTCTTAGACACGCCAAGGCTATCTATTGCAGATGCAATTGCATGTTAATATTCATCGCCAATATTTCGTAAGAGAGTCCAGTCACGACGCGGCAGCTTGAGCAACTCGAGCCTCTCAAATCCATTGGGCCTTGAAACAAAGACTGGCCTCTTTCGAGTGCAGGCTCTTCCAAATAAACGATCGAAGAGCCGCGCATACCTAACGCGAGAAGCTAATAGCCTCTCTCGCCAACAGCGAGCGCGAAAGAAATCATCTCGCAAGCCGCGGCACACGACTTGCAAGCTCGCAAGCTCCGTAGGCCGACCGCGTGTTTTATCCGGGCGCACGTAACTAGTGAAGTGCAGCCGGGAGAGCCTGGAATGTCGCGGCAGCGGAGACGGAGTCGAGTCACGACCGCACTACGTGAGGCTATGCGCACACACTCCTGTAATCGGCATTATTACAAGCGCCTTGCTGTGCTAATGTTAGGGGCCCAAGTGTGAGTGTTAACTGTGCGCGCCATAATATTGCAGGCGGGCGCGACACACGAGGCGCATTATTATGAACGCTTTAATGTTGCGCTTCGGATAATGAAAAGAGGAGGGGGGGAAAAAAAAAAAAAGAGGAGGAAAGCTGTATTAGCAGCGAGGCTTTTGCACTTCCTACTTGAGGCCGCGTGGTCGTATGATTAATTCGATCGTTGCTTCGTTATCTTCTTAGTGCAGCGCGTGTAATTCGGTCGAAACAAATTGCAGATTTTATTCCGAATGTGGCCTCATGGAAACAAGTTCTTCTACATTAACAACATACCACTTTTTGATCGTCGATGGAACAATGACGTAATTATCCTTAAAGTCTACTCTCGGCAATTCATTCGAACTCATCCGAGCGTCGTTATTTTACTTTTGTCATTCAATGATAATAATTCAAAATCTCTGCTTTCGTTCAGTGGTGGCAATGGCTGCAGTGAACCTACAATGCATTATGTCCATTTGCTAAAGAATTTTATCGATTATATTTATGGCTGGGAAAGAAATTTGAAAAGCATTAGCATCGGTAATCCTCCAAAATTTCATACGATAAATAAAGCTTTAGGATCCACGGGGAGCGCGCAACGACGGAATTGGAGACGCGCCCGAATGTACGGTAAAAGCAAGATACGATCCATTTCAATTGTTAATTGCTCCAAGATGTAATATTAGCGACAAAGAAGATAATTAATTAATTAAAGTCCACGGAAGAAAACCAAACGAGAAAATTTTTCGACAATCGGGTATCTCATCAGAGAGAGAGAGAGAGAGAGAGAGAGAGTAGAGGGGAGAGAGAGAGTAAGCTCGCTTGGCTATTTGCTCGATCTCCAAGTACGTCTGCCTCTTTTATGCCTCTCTTTCTCCCATTCCCGTTACAAAGCACCAGCCAGGTCTTCTCGTGTTGCAGGGCACGCGGCGGCCTCGGAAATTCAGAAATCACTTTGTAACTCGATTAAACCGTAAAATAAAGGAAGGAAGGAACATTACTGGCGAGCGCGAGGGACTCCAATAAAATTTAACTGCAGGCTCACTGCTCCGACGGCAACGACCAACGGGAGAATGGAGAAGGGTGGAAGGGGGGGGGGGAAAGAAAGGCGAGCTAACCGCGCTGGAAAAGTTTGTCGGCGATGCCGCGATGCTTCGAGCTCACTTGAAAGACTCGACTCTCTCTCTCTCTCTCTCTCGGCCACCGCAGAGAGGCTACTATTTATCGGCCCGGAAACAGCTTCGAAATAACACGGGCGATGCTCTTTCGGAGTAAAGGAGCCTCCCCAGAGAGAGGATGTAATGCCACTCGGGGACGCGGTATTGATGTATCGGCCGGGCTGGGAAGAGAGTGGCCTGTACGTGCTTATTTTCATAAACGAAGCCCCAGATTTTATTCAATATTGCAGACCCTCTCTCAATGTGCAGCAAATTGCAGAGGCGGAATTCAAAAGGATTTCGTTTGACACTTCATAACTCACGAGTAGGCTACTGCGATCCCTCTCTAATTTCGCCTCAAGCGCGCCCAACGCAAATCAGTAATAAAGCACAGCTTCCACTTATCGGGAAGGTAATTTATGCTGGGTGATAGAAAAGTTTATTCAATATTGTCGGTGAATTGATGCACTTGTGCGACTACTTTATTCAAGTTCTTCAACAAAACAAAGAGGGATACTTGCCGATACTCGGTTGTTTGCACGACCTTTAAAGCACCTCGTTTCTTTGTTTTCGACGGGCTCGCGTGAAAATAGAAAATTATTTATTGAAGAATTCAGCCACCATGTATGTAATCTAATAAAGCTAATCTATTAATATATTTTCATTTTATCGCAATAAATATTCCTACAGCACTCGATACGCAGCATTTACATTAAATTTTTATGCGCAATTCTTTATATTTCACAACCAAAGATCAAAAATATAATTGAAAGCTTCGTTTTTGAATGTGTATACTTCACGGCAAAAATGATGTTCACGCGCTGCTTTTTTTATTCATAAAAAATACATTTTATTCATTGTCCAAAATTCATGCATTGAGTCTAGTCTCTTCATTCTATTTTTAAAATCAGTCAGCGTACATTTGTATTTAATACAAAAACGTGAAAAGAGCGCAAGGAGGGGAGGGGGGGGAGAAATAGTAATTTAGAGCAAGAATAGAAATGGAAAGGGAGGGAAAGAACGAGAGAGAGAGAGAGAGAGAAGCGAGCTTAAACGTATTCATAGCATGTTGTACGGCCTCGTCATTAAAATATTTCTTCTCAATAACAAACTTAAATTTCATTCTATCCAACGGAAAGTAGTCGAGCCGAAACGAGCATCGGAAGATAAAGAAAAAATAGCCCAATTCTGGTATTGTGGGATCAAAAATATTTTCCGCGCGTTCGAGATGAGTACATAACCAACAAAAGTGCAACGATCTTAATTAATTGTACTTCGCAGTAATGAATGTAGCGAGGAAACGAATTCTTCGAATGAATTTTTTTTATGAAAAATACGCGAAAATTAAGTGCAAATAAGGGCTTTTGAGACACCGTAAATATCTCCTCGGGATGTATATAAAAAGTTGCCTCCATACGTGTTTTCTCTTAACTACACAACGAATAAAGATATTTTTTATTAAAAAAAAAAAAAATAATTCTTTAAATTGGTGTTCATAGGCAATGTTATGTAATTTACGCCTCCACAATATTACCAGACATTCTTTACATTCATATGTAAATGCTAGAAGAGTAAAATTCGTATAAAATATATGAGATTTCCATTTCTTCACAATTTATGAGTCAAGTGTTCTTTACAGATTAATTATATTAAATACATTCAACAAAACTATATTCAACAATGTTATGAGCCTGTATGTGTGTGTGATCACGCATGTAATTACCGGTTTTTCTTTTAACATATTCTAAACCACCAATTTCACTTTTAGTTCACCTATTTTTGTATTTATATACAAAATAAATTGTATTTGTAACTAATTTCAGATTAGCTCATAAAGGAAATTTTTATAAAAATAAATGAGTTAATAAGCTTAATCACTTAGTTATTAATAATTTTCGTGATAACCGAAATTCATAAAAAATAACATTAAAATAATACTAAAAGTATTCTAATTCGCGTATTACAAATCTAGATTGTAAATATAATAAATTATGAAACATTGAATCAACGAAGAAAGATACAAAAGTGCTGTTAATTGAATATTTTGGCAATGATTCAATGCCAAATTATTACAACCAAAAGAAAAATTAGAATACGAACAATTTCAAAAATATCTTTAGCATTAGTATATTATTTTACACATATAAAACGCAATAAAAATTGTGCACTATTGCTTTTATAATACGTCTTTCGTTGTTTCAATTTTGCAATAAATACGCAATTTTGAACGTAATAATTTCACAATTTAATCAAACAAAATTAATTATAAGTCAAATTAGACTTTATACAAATAGTAAAAGCCTTAACCTGCAATCCATGTAATTCACATATAATTATCTAATATCTTATTTATAAAAATGTAAATGTATAATTTTGAAAAACATAATTTGTTATGATATTAATGTAATAAGTAATAACGACCTTGTAATTATATTTTTGCTATTTTTTTTTTACATTTATAGAATGATATGTAGAACTATTTGCAACATTTACAGCTAATTTAATTACAATTTCCAGAACAATAATTTATAACATCTTATTAAAATAGAATTGAAATTAGTGCATACTTTAGGATAAGATTTAGTGTTATTACTAACTATTTTTATCATCGCTTGCGACCAATAATAATTATAATAAAATTATACTTTAAATAGCCAGTGTGCGTTCTATCGAGCTACAATAAGTTTTTTAGTCTTTAATAATATATAAGCTAAATATATTAACAAAGCAAACAAAAAACTAGTATTAATTTACTACAATAATTCTTTCTTTATAATTTAATAGCGATTGACAATTTGATAAGCGATAATAATTACGTAATTTACATGTTTTTCAGTCTTGAATTTCAGATTTTGTCTAAATTAACAATTATGACTAAAGTGTTGACAAACGATGAGAAATATATTTATAATAGCATAAGATGATAAGCATAAATAATGCTTTATGACATTCTTTTCGGTATTTATTCGCTCGAATAATTCATACGTGCATTTAATTCCAGCTGAAATTAAGGGGAATAGCTAAGGTAAATTAAAGCAATTGAACTATTAAACTTCAGTGGTCTTACGGTCTCTGTGCTCAACAGCATAACTGCATAATTGACGTCGAATTAACTCCAATAAAAGATCTGTTCTCACTCCCTCCTTTCTTTATTTAACACCACAATTGATATAACACGCACTTAAAGCGTTCAATGATACTCCATGACTTCACGGCCTTCTACTTACAAAAAATTACCTTTGCATACTGTTAACATCCCCGATAGTTAAAAGTTCAATTTATTAAATTATTGGACAGCGAATTATTTTCTGCTCATCTGACGGGAATATATAATTAGTTATACTATAGAAAATATAACGAGTTATATATTATACTTTCATAGCTGGGCGGTTAATATTTTAAATAAATTACTTACAATAAAATAAACTATTTATTTATTGCAATTTGTAATAATAAAGAATTAACACGACTTGAAAATTAGTCGGCTTGTTTTATCATTATATGCTTTCGAAAATCGACAGATACACGTAAAAATACGCAGAAATTCATTTAAATGGGGTATGTCATGTTAAATTTTCTTGCTTAATATAAGTAACTTTAATGTTTCTCACAATTATATAAGTAATATAAACAAATATATAATCGTTTCCAAAATATTTTTTACGAAAATTTCAACTTCATAATAAACAGTCGCGCTATTGAGATTAAATCTATAAAATCCGCGGGTAAGCAACGCATATTATAAATAAAACGCTTCTGTAATTTTTCTGTAAAATCTTCTATCATATATCAAATTCCACATTCAAAATTATTTATATTTTACGCAAAAAAAAGTAAACAAGATAAATAGAGAGAAGAATCTCGCATTAAATGATTTTTCAAAACTAAGTGAATATTTCCTGGATGCTTTAACTTCCTTATTTATGATTCCGATAAAATAAAATAATTAGTTTTTGAACAATTACAAATAAGTTCCTTTGAATATCAATATGATGAAACTATTCTGCTGCGGTTTCTTAATTCTTAACACATAAATGCATTTGTGTTTGCTCTGTAAGTAAAAAAAAAAAAAAATTGAATTATAAAAGAACAATAATAAGGAAATATAAATATTGCGTTCTGCTCCGTTGTAGCTTGTGTATTTTAAAATTTATTTCAAAAAAGGAAGGTCAGATGGGCGAGGTCGTGTTTATCGGTATAATTAAAGAAACAATTACAACTAAAAACACATATATTGAAGCTCCGCGGTAAGTTAAGAAAACACGCACGCACGCACACACAGAGATAGACACAGAGAGCGAAAGAGAGAGGGGGGGGGTGGGGGGGTATACACAGACCCATACACATATACTCTTCGTAAAATAATTGCTTCAGACAGTTCAAAAAGAAGAAT
>JAPYYT010004133.1:0-10657 GCA_030522565.1 Ceratosolen corneri | reverse complement strand
CGTCTCTCTCTTACTCTCTTACTCTCTCTCTCTATCTTGCTCTCTCTCTCCTGAGAGCGCTCTCTCCCCTTGCCCTATCTCCCTCATTCTATCACTCTCACTCTCACTCACGCTCCTCATCTCTCTCTCTCTTGCTCTCTTGCTCTCTTGCTCTCTCTCTCTCTCGTTGTCTCAATCCCTATCTGAATGTGCCTACGTGTCTCTTTCTCTCTCATTCATTTATTGCCCACAGACACTCTTGTTCACACTACTCAATAGAGCCGAGGATGTTAATGTTATATGCATATGTCGAGATAAGAGAAAAAGAGTGAGAGAGAGAGAGAGAGAGAGAGAGAGAGAGACAGGGATGGAAAAAAACCTGTTGCAATTACGGGGATACGAAGGGCGAGCGGGTGAAATAATTTTTATTACTTAATTTTTATAACACTAATAATTTTTACTACTGGCAGATGAATTTATTCGACTTTCTACTGCACCTGTACCACCCACGGAATGATAATATACTTGGGTAATAAATGCTATGCGATTGATAAAATAAAGATTGTTGTAAGAGCTGAGATGAATGGATGCAAAGTACACATACTGGGTTACTGACCTCGATAAGGACACTTTATGAAAGTGCCAAAGGGTTTAACGTGCAAAACTCTAGGCACACAACTTCCGTAAAATTCTTTGTTCGCGTGATTCAATAATTTGCATATATAGAGATAATTTTCTTATATACATATTTCATTAGTAAGATTATTGTCCTAATATAAATATATACATATATATGGATTTACACTAAATTATTATATATTGATTGGTATGTATTTATTATACATTAATAAATAGAGAAAAATGTTCTAATAAATTAAATACGAAGGTAATGAGTAATAAGAAAGAGGTTGATTATATTAATATTATATTATATTATATATTTCACGCAAATGAATTTTTTTTTTTTTCTTATAAAATTTAGTGTACTTATTTATCGTTAAAAGGTATATGTTAAAAGAATCAAATCAAAAACTACGTTGAAAAAATAAATCGATATATATAATTACTCGTAAACAATAATTTATGATTTTTCCTTAATTATTTTTACAGCAGTTTTATAATGTGTTCAAAGTTTTAGTTTTAGCGCAAAAAACTTTCATTTTTATTTAAAGTCATTATTATTTTAATACAATACCAAACTGTTATACAAACGTACTTAAAGTTACTCTTAATTTTAAAATCATAAACATACTACCAATATGCAAATGCTTATGCTCAAAGATAAAATTATTAAAAAGAAAATTAACACCTCTGTCACTTATAAACAATGCCACGTAACTGTAAAAAAAAATACAAAGATTAGAGGGAAAAAGAATTGGAGTCTACAGTTAGTGAGATAGGCAATAAAGTAAAAGGAAGAGGAGCGAACATTTTTATTGCATGCAAGATTGGAGATGCATTACAAAGTTTATGTCCTTTTATCTTTGTGGCTAGTTATAAAACTTTTAGAAAGAATTTTTATGCTGATTGATAAAGATACGAATATGAAATTGATGCGTAGAATAGCCGCAGCATTTATAAGATCTTTATCGAATGGAATTTTTAATTGAGTGGATGGATAAAGAAAATATGAAAGGATAACAAAAATTAATTGATTTAGCTTTAATTTCAAATCTGTATGTACATAAGAAAATAGCATGAACTATATTTCAGAGGAGAGAAATTGTTAATATGAAACATAATTGTCTTCGTAATCCAGACTTGCTCTACTCAATGAATTTTAACAATATTTTATACTCAATTGAGGCTAATTTTCTAATTATTTTCCAATTTCTGTACATACCATTGTTACACAAATTATCTTATAATGTGTAATTTAATCGATACACTTTATTGATTATTGAGAAAACGTTACAATAAAATTATTCACATTATAAAATAATCGTGCTATAAAATAAAAATATAATATATTAATTCAGTATATTTTTGGACGAGAAAAGAAATATAATATAAATATAATATAAATAATTATAAAAATACTAGAATTATGCAGTAGCCATAGATAATTTTCACTCGGTGTTGTATTAAAACGTCAAACATGGTAACTAAATTTCCCTCGTGGAAAACGATTTTGCGCTCTTAAGAATTCAATTAAATAATCCTGTGATTATATAGAAACCCATTTTTTTGAAATATACGTGATGTTTTGTGTAAAAGTTATGATAAACACGACTGCAGTACAATAAAATGGTACTACCATAAATAATATACTGAAATCAGTAAACTTGCACACTCTTAGCATATTATAAAATAACTAAAATAGTTGAATGAAATGGAATTTTGATGAAACACAAATATCCTAATGGTGATAAATTTTTCAACCCTTACGAACTTCAATACTTTGGGGAGGCAAATCAATCATACTGCAGTCTACGTATTTACAAGAAATTCTTATTTCCAATTGTTTATTATGTATCATTTTTCTCTTTTTATATTTTTCAAATCTGTTTTCTTGCTCTTTCTCAATTTATTGTTAGGAAATTATCTTGCTGTAGATAAAAAAGAATTGCGAGATATCGATTTTAAAAGATAATCCATAATTAAACATTAGATAAAATTATCTGGATACTGGATATTCCACTGGATACGCCAAAACTCCATCAGAATTGTCAGCGGTTTTTAAAAAACTACAACATTTTCAGAGACTTACTTTAGAGATTATATATTTTCATATATATTTATATATTTATATATTTAAAACGCAAGAACAAATTGGATTTTAAATAAAACTGGAAATAGTGTAATAAATAAAAATTAATTTACTGTTAAATATTTAACATTGTCTTATTATTTAAAAGCATATAACTATTTATAATAGTGATATTATACTAGAAGAAAAATTGGTAATTACAGGTGCAAAAATATTTCTCATTAAATTCATGACTGTAACTGTTAAATAAAGGACTTTTCCATAGATTACGGTATATTTATTCATAATAAAGCAATATGATTTTTTTTCATAAATAATTTATATGAATCTATGGAGTACATTTTGTAAAACATAACGATATCACTGTAACGATCTTCTTTAGCTTTTGAATTTGAAAATTCAATAAAGATAGAAATTTTTACACATACCTATAACATGATAAACATTTTTTCTAATTTTTAAAAATAACAATAACTAGATAAATGAATTACACTATTAAATTAAAAGGATCGGAATAAATTGATGCCAATATTAAATAATTAACGATTTAATTGTATGTGCATAAATGCTTGTAATATCGACATAGCTTAATAACTGAAAAATTACATAGTCAAGGAATAGTAATAAGTTCTTCAAAAATAATTTTTATTACGAACAAAGTGATTTATCATATCAACTATTTTACGACACAATTATTTCTCACGAATATAAGTCATATTTAACTATCGACTTGTATGCATCTTTGAGATTGCACTTGAACTTGAGTTGAATGTGCTGAAAATTAAGCTCACAGCGTTGACATATATTTTCACGATTATTCCTTAGAATTAAAAATTAAATTATTAATACTCGCATAAGGAATCGGTACATTTCTGAATAAGCCAGCATCATAAATTACACATATAAAATCATTAATATTTTTAAAAATACAATGTGTAAAGAAAACACAGATGTTGGGATACCGGTTTGCGATTCTGCTGTACAAAGATAAAATTTATTGGAAAAAGCCTTATATATTTTACGCTTTGTTAGAATATTTGCGAGATTAACCTCATGTAATGTAAAATCATTTTTGCAATGCTTTTCATTTTTATAGATAAGTTTATTATCATTTTTTTTCCGTTAAATGTGTACAAAAAGTCATTTGGATTCATAATTTTGTATGCACACGCGAATGCAAGGAATGCATAAAATATTGTATTATCATTTTCTGTAATTTTACTAAAATCTAAATGACCGTACGCATACAAATAAAATACGAATGAATAAATATTAACATACATACACAGTTAGAAAAATTTAAATTATTCAAATTCTACAAGAAAGCTTATTTATTATGAATAAATTTCCTTTATGAAATTATATAAGAAAATAAGGCTTCCAATGATGACTTTATGTGAAAAATAGTTAATGTAAGAATTTTTTTCAAACTAGCTTAGCTTAATTGTAGCTTGATAACTCATCTTGGCAAGTACAGAAATTTATTTATTTTTTTTTTCATTCTTTTTTATTAATCATAATGATTTAAAGGAAGATTGTACTTAAAGAAACACGAAAATAATCAGTTATTTCGAGATAACTTCAAAGGCGTCAATGTTATTAGGGATCAAAGATAATTATTTTGCTTGTTAAACTATTTTAGAATGTAGAATGTACGAGTGCATAGTTCTGCATAAATCCGTGTAAAAAATTTTCATTAAAAATGTGAACAAAGGCATATACGTCAAATAGTATTGGCCTTACCATCCACTAAGAACAAAATTCATAGTAATAAAAATATATAAGCATATTCAGCCATTTCATTCGAACTGATAACACTAAGGACGAAGAAAATAGTATTTTGCAACGATCGCGATTATAGTACATTAAATACAAAAAGCTAATCTAAAATATTATAAAAAGTTTGATTAGAATTTCCGGAATAATTTAAAGAATATGAATTAAATTTACGCTAAATACGTGCACAATTTTTCCAATAATGGATTTTTAATCAACTGGGCACAGACAATTTCGATTAGCTAAAAAAGATTTAAAGAGCATGGGAAATTGTAGCTTCTTTGGTTAAATATGAGGATATAAATGATCCATTTCATATTAGAATATAATTGATCTACTGATAAAAAATTGATTACTGGACACTATATGTATATATATATATATATATATATGGACTTGAAAGATTATTATACTGGGGAATAAAAAAGTATTTCCAAGACTTATGAATACTCCTTATATATTAGAATTTTAAATTATTTCTTCGGTTAAAGACACATAATATATATCTATGGATATGACGTATACGGTGAATCATTAAAATATAAAGAACATATCGATTTAACAATAAAACTCTATTAATTTGATAAACTACCGTTAACAACTCCTTCATGACGTTTATCTATTTATATTACAAGTTTACAGTACTCACAGTTTACATAGGAATAAAAATCCAATTGAATTAAAGTGTACGATAATATAAAATAATAAGTTATACGCTGTGTTGAAAATTTACGACCTTTATCGTAATATAAGAAAATCTTATTATTTCAATATTATATTCGAACGATATGAAAAAGCTGTGCAAAGAGAAGCTAAAATAGCAGTTTGCATTGATTCAGTTTTATAGTAGGCTGATTATAAAAAAATTACGGTTCGATTAAATTATTAAATAGTCACATTAAGGGAAAGAAGTAATTGAAATGTGATGATTGAATCGTGGGCATCTAAATTTTATAAATAATTAATTATTACGAGTATTTGAAATTTCTCCAGATGATCTCGTTTGGTTATTCAATAAATTTGGCGGTAAAAATTTTGATTGCAAAATATTATGTCGTTTATAAACGCATATTCCATGTATATTATGCCAACTTGTTGTATACAACAACAGGGAATCAGCCTCGCAACACACACTAATAATAATGATCATGACTTCACGACACGTATATCTCTTTCTGCCTTTTGTTTTTTCGCTTTTAATCTCTGAAAGTAACGTGAACGAGAAGCAGAAAAAGAGGTTGAAGAATACAGAGAGAGAGAGAGAGAGAGAGAGAGAGAGAGAGAATACACGAAAGAGAGTGTGTACGGCTCTCTATCTCTATCTCTACTTGTGTGTACCCTTTGCATCGGCGACCTTCTTATTCTTCTTACATTTTTCTTTGCGTATACACTACTACTATACAAAAACTTGTATCAGAGGCGAATGATTTTTAACGTTTTGAGATACATATTGTTGAAGTGAACTTGCTTATTAGAATTGAAAAAGCCAAACTCGTAAAAACATTAGTTAACTGATTATTAATAAAATATTAATAATAATCTTTCTATAATTTGTGCGTATTGTTCGGTGGAAACAAAAATCCCTAGACAATTTTTCCACATTTTCTTTCATATAGTAGAATGATTCTTTATCTTAGATCTTAAATGTCTTGTCCCTCGGAATGAAACTTGCTTGTTTACATTAATAGATTGCCACTAATATTTCTATTCGAACATGTAAATATATATTTGTGTGAGAAACATAGTTGAAAGCGAACTTTATTGTTGGTCGACAGTTAACGTTGAGGAGCCTCAGCTTATATAATTAATCTTAATACTCTTGGTAATAAGCAGACTTGAAGATGTTGCAAATTTTTTTGCTAATTTCCTTCAAAATGGCTCCTCTGTCGACACAGATATATTTTATTATTTTATAAATTATAGGGTTGCGAAATCGTTTAACCGCGCGGGTGATGGAAATGGATTCTTTCCGTAAAAGGACTGTCGGCTCGTAAGAAAACATAACGTCTACACTCGTTTGTTTAGCAAGAATCCTATTTCGTCAACTCTTAAAATTATAATGTCGATCACATTTGATTTACGATTAGAACATCACGTGACGAGAAAGATTTCGGCTCGCAAGCTCCTTCGTCTCGAGCAACGAGAGCCATTTTTCCCACTATCCCAGCGGGTATCCGTGTCATTATCAAGAGATAAGCAAAAATTCAGATTTGGTGCTTCGTTCATCCGTCATTGTATATAGATGACAGCAGTCCAATGTAAAATGCGAATGAAAAGGGATTTCGGTGCGAGGTTGGTTATATTGGCAAGAATATTGGCACATAAGAGAGAACTTTCAAATATAGTATTTGGGTGAAAATTTAAATACAATTGAGTGAAAATCGGCGCTTTCTTTTATTAATCATTCGCATGCATTATAGTCGCGCTTCATTGTAAATCTTTTTTATACTCGAGCCAGCATTAAAATCTAAAATGCGCACCTAGGAGTTTGCAAATCCTTATATTACCACGAGCTGCATAATAATAATAGAATTTCCATTCATCCCACATAGCGTGAACTTTTCCACAAAAATAAGTGAGTCCAATAATAATTTGCATTCTAAATGGCAATAAAGCTGAGCAACCGAAACACGCGCGCCACCGAGGCAACAAAAGCAATGCAATTAATGTAACGAATTACAGCAGGAATTACATAGATATAATTACAAGATGGCAAGAATTTTCAAGCTCCTCTTTCCCACAAAAGCACATATTCCTACAGCGCAATATGAATAGACAATTATCACCTGAGCGCGTGATTTGCCCTCAGTGAGCATCGTACCCTCTAACCGAATTGAGTGTAAAAGAGCGAGAAAAGTCGCGGCAACCAAGGACGTCCACTAGAGCGTTTAAAGCTCCGAATAAATGGCCGAGCTGGAGCCGACAAAGAGAGACAAAGAGAGAGAGAGATTGAGGGTGAGCAGCGTCGCCCAACCGACGTCTCTCTATATGGGATCCTATATCTCTCTCCTAAGAGCATTTTCTCAGCCTCCCTCCTTCCATCTCCCCATCCTCATTGTAATGGGAGAATCGCCATCCCGCCCATATCGTCGGACGTCATGAGCGCGCGCGGAGTTACTCGCGGATATAAAAAAAGCCGATCAATGCGCGGCTGCTCGGCATTGTTGTTGAGCGGTTGAGTTGCAACGGCCGGGGACTCCGCTGCTGATATAACAGGTTTCCTTAACGCAATTCTAATATTTACACAGTATAATGCGCACGTGCTGCTTATGGGTTACGGCGCGGCTCATTAAGTCCAGCCACAATAACTTCAATGCTTATGAATAAATCGAGGAAATTGTCGTGAGCCTAGCCTTACGAGGCCTCAGAGTGAGAGATTGCGGTATTATGTTGGGATGATTGGTAAGTGCGCCGAGTGCGATTGGACACTCGTCTGGTTAAATGGAGAGTTGGGTGGAGATGGGGTTGTTATCTTATATAAGCGGCTTGTTATCGTGGAGAGGGGATATGGTCGAAAATAAGGTGGACAATGGATGATGGTACAATTGAGCTCAAATTGACAGCTTGACTGTCCCTCGTCGTTTCGTAGGGAAATTATGGCGCTTGGCAACGAAATAAATAAATGAGCGATGGTTAATACTCTAAGTTATTCCTGCGAAAGGTCGTTGATGATGGAAGGAGTTTTAGAATTTTACGTGTACCTTTGCGATTGTAATATCTCTGAGCGAGTTTAGGTTGATTGAACATGTGGGCATAGTGAAATGATGGGGTTGGAGTTTTGTCGCGAAATATTTATGCTTCCGGTCAACATTTATCATGTTTAATTTGGATCCTTTGGAGGCAATACTTTCCTTTTTCATATGACTTGTTGCTTTTCGCCTCTGGCCGTTCGGACTTATTAAGCCTCGAATGGACACGCGATCTTCAATCAAAAAATTAAGTCATTCTTGGAAGTAATCCTTAATGCTACAAATCTCTCGGGTATGTTTTATAAATGACTGGGCCGACAGCAATGCCATATTTTTAAGTCTTTTCGCTTTTGGCGAAGAGTCTCGAGTGATGCAAAATGATTTTTGGCCCCAAAATCACTGCGCACATTCAATTATTCAATGAAATTCTAATTACAATTTTAGAATATTTCATCGACACATCGAAGCGAATTGCAAACATTTATAAATTTACATTTTACAAATTTGCTATTAAAGGCATTTGTAATATTCCTTTGCCTCTGAACAAATGATAATACTTTTTGGTAATTATTATTAATCACTTTAACGCCACTGAAAAGTATTAAATAGTAAATTGTTTCCCAGGTCGAATGTTACGCGTATGTCCATAGTCTTTTGAGGAAAGCTTGTGTTATGGACAGAATTGCCACGACCAGCACACTAATCTGACGGGGGAGAAAATTTTGCAAAGAGATGAGCAACGAATTAATCTTTCGGCATATTTTTTTTTGGGGATTGAGAAGCGCATAGGCGGGTAAATTAATATTGGCAGTGAGCTCGTGTGTTAGCTCATTGGGAAGAGCGCTAAAAGCTTTTCGCAAACGACTTTATCTTTTTAATAGAGGCATTTCGCTCACCAACAGCTCGCAACAGCTACTGGCCTTCCACACAGACACACACACACGTGCGCGCGCGCGGCAGTCTGCGTGCGTGTACATTGCCTCTCGCAGGGCTGCAATATCTGTCAAAGGCCAATAATTGCTCCGATGCGTTTCCTTCGTCGCACTTTACTCGATAGGGGAAGAGAAAATTGCGAATCACCGACTCCGCCTTATTTGCATTATTATTCACGTTAAGGCTTCGTAATACTGATTTAAGATTATGGCGTTGCTGGTAATAATTAGTAAAATCAGGGCCAAGCTCGAAATGTATATATGGAAAATCAGGATAATGGGACATGAATATCTTGATGGTGCAGTATTTTGAAAGTAAGCATCGTATTTATGCAGAAATACAATATCGCGATTCGTTCAATAGCTGGCTTAAAGAAAGAATTGTATAAGATTTAAAGTTAATAAGACTGTTTATTTGTAAAGCAGTCGCTTCGTTAAGTATCGAACGTACGTTCAATGGAGATAAGAAGCTTTTGATTAGAGAAAGATTTTTATCCACGCATGTATCCTTCGCAATTATTCTATTCTTCCATTTCATTCGAGTTTCTCTCATTCAAGCGAACATTGCCCAATATCAGCCAATTTTCTTATTCCACGTCTTATCTAAGCGATTGGCAAGTGATTTGTGCGATATTAGATTCCTTCTTCGTTATTGTACAATGGGGTGAATAAGGATTTTCAGGCAATTAAATGCTCACAGCTCGTTTTACTTTAACAGTAAGAGATGGAGCGGTTCGTTACGCTTATATTCTATTGGCTTATAAATGCCAGAGTCTCTCTTTAAGAGCAAGAGAGGAAAAGACATGCATTTTCCAAAAGCAAGTACGCGCGAAACGCGCTTGTTGAGGCGCAACAACACACGCGGAAATAGAGAGTCGACTGTTTGGAGGGAGATCCTGGAAATATAACGACTCGAGTGCTTCCAAGAAAAGGTTCGACGGGGAAAAGACCAAGGAGAGGAGAAATCTTGTGCTTGTCCTAGGAGGGAAGCTAGGCGCATCGCGGCGATTCGCATCCTCGTTAGCTCGCGAAAAGCACGTAGGTTGGACAAAGCGAGGATGTTGATGTGATGTGGATGTCTTGGCTCGGTCGAGCCTTTTGATTGGGATCGCAGTGAATCGTAGGGATTGTTCGGATCCGAGTACTCGCGCACGTAGACGTCGTCCACCGCCTCGGAGAGCCAAGTAAGAAAGAGCGAGGAGGCTAGGGTTGGCGGGAGGAGGGGAAGGGGGTGGGGAAGTGTGGCGCAGAGAATGCTCCCGGCTATCCCAGTCATTAACCTCGAGAGACAGAGAGAAGAACTCCTCGGCTCCCTTTCGTCACGCCCGGCGCATGCGAGGAGCATACGCAGGACATTGCACGTACGCACTCATCCGTATGTGTGTAGGAGGCTGTACGCGATGCCTTACGTCCGTCTGTCCGTCCGCCCGTCCGGCTCTCTCTCTCTCTCTCTCTCTCTCTCCATCTATCTCTCTAGCTAGCTAGCTACCTCTCTCTCTCTCTCTCTCTTGCTCATCTTTCGTATGTAAATGTGACATAAACTTTTTTCGGTGCTTCTGACCCATACAGTT
>JAPYYT010004132.1:0-10661 GCA_030522565.1 Ceratosolen corneri | reverse complement strand
CAGGAGGATAACCGCAAGCCGCAGAGACGTGAAATAACAAAACGGACGCCCCGGCAAAACATTAAATGGGATTTTTCGTGGGGACGGAGGGGGGCGGAGGGGAGGGGGGTGGGGAATGTCGGTCGCCAGTGCAATAAATACGCGAGGGACAACGTGGGACGTTTTTTCGACGGCTCCTTCGCACTTGGCAGTGGACCACCGATGTCGCTCGCTGACGTTGATGGCCAATCGCCGGGGAGCCGCATTTCTGTCAAATCCAACGCTCCCGACCGCACATTGACAAATAAATACGGCCTCCCGTTAACTCTAATATCCGAGGTAAAAGAGGGAAGTTATGATCGTGCGATCGATGGGAGGGCGCCTCGCTCTCCAGGGCCGAGGACGCGAAGCGAGAAGCCTCGGCTTCGCGATAAGAAGCGCCCGGCGACCTTACGAGCTACACGCTCCTCGCCTTATTTATCGATCATCCCGCACTGGAAACAAAGTAAGCGGTTCCGAGGCCATAATAGCCCTCCCATTTTTCCCAATAATAAATCACAATAAGTTGAACGTGCAGCGACGCATTTATCCCACCGGGACTTTTACTTTCCTCGAGCAGCCAGGACACGGATGAAGGAGGCGGCCGCGCTCCCAGCCCAATGGGCATTAATCTCACTCGTTTCGAATAAATCGGCGCAGCCCGTGACTTTTAGGGCTCGCCACGCTTCCTACCTCGCGGCCACGCTCCGCGACCGGCGCACCAACACACCGCCAAAGGACTGCGCGCGCCTAAAGAAAGGCAATAATCGGCTTGCTCTCCCTCCCTCCCTCTCTCCACCGCGGGCCACAATAGAATTATTCCCGGTAAAATGCGCGATAATAGCGGCCCTCGGAAAATTGCGGAAGGAAGGCTCGGGCCGACAACTACGTGCCCATACGTGTGCGCGAGAATGCACCAATTCACCGTTACCTCGGCGGCCTTAGGGCTTCCGTGTTCTTTTAGAGGAATTCGTGTGCGAGCGTTGCGAGCGGATGCGAGCGCTTGTCATCTCGATGGGCACGCGCGTTTTCCCAGCCCCTCGATAACGAGGTGAGCGGGTTATTTTTCCCCTTTCCCTCCACAGTTCCCGTTTCTCTCCACAGTTTTCCATAGTCGAATTGCAGCCCAGAGTGTCTTGGACATCGTCCTCGAGCCCCCTGACGCTCCTCCGACCACCCGCGCGAATAATAATTACCAACGACTGATGACCGAGGGCCACTACTAAATTCCCCCACCGAGCTACAAATAACAGCAACTGCAGTGACAGTAACAACAGCTATTCTTACATCGCTCCCCCTCCATCCTACTTACATCGACTCGCTTACATTGGCGACTCCAAGTATGCGCCCCTAGGATTCGGATGGGAATTCAAGGTGGCGCGGCGAGCACGTAATTTCCAATAATTTTCATTAGCGTCCGTGGAGTTTGGGACGCTCGGCCGGCCATTCATGAGTTATATGCACTTGAGATAAGTCGGCTTTTAAAAGAAATTCCTCGGGCGGTGGCTTTCTCAACATCTCACTCGTAATATAAGATCGATGGGCGATCGCGCGCCTCGATTAAGAGGACATTGGAGGGAGGGAGGCGAGGCCGATTACACTATCGGCTAATCGCGTAGGGATCGCGAGGCTGAGGCTTGGCGAGATCGCGCGGACTTGGCGAGGAGCGAGCGAAAAACAGAGCGAGCCAACTCGCCCGAATGATCGAGCTGCCCGACTCAATATCTCGCTTATCGCGAGTCAGGTTACTCCGCCATTTTACGGCTATAAATTACTCGGTAATCGAGCTCCTCTGTCCTCTTCTGCTCCATTACCACGGTCCCGTGTCGTGTAACGCCAGTGTGCGGCTCGCCGGTGCTGGGAGTTTATCCTTTTGCTCCTCCTCTCTCTCTCTCTCTCTCTCTTTCTCTCTCTCTCACGAAGGCTGATCGATCGGTGCCGTCTGCTGCGCTCGCTGCCTTCCACTTCAACGGCTACGTAGATGGCTACGGGTGTGGCGAGGGTGGCGAGGGTGGCGAGGGTGGCAAAGTGGCAAGGGGGTGGGGATACGAGGACGAGGACGAGGAGGCGAGAGCACGGGGCAAATTCAGCCGTAATAGGGACGAAGGACGAGAGGAGGTTGGAATAGGCATCGTAATTCTGCGTTTGTGGAGCCGCGGATGCAGGCCGAGGGAAAATGGACGGAGGATGGACCGGGGGCGGGGGGCGGGGGGAGGATGGGAGTGAATCGCGTGGATGTGAATAGGCTCCGAGAGGATGGGAGCAGACAATGCCAGGGTTTTCTTATTTTGCACGCGAGGTATTTGGCACTGCCTTGGCATTGGAACACCGGAAGTAATTATTGCTGATTCAGTGCATTGTTGGAGCTCGGACTTGTCAACTGACTCAATATTTATAATTTTACTTTGATGCAGAGTGGTGCCGATCGCATTGTGCTTTATCGATTTATTATTACGGCCATATTATTATTAATATTAGGACAGTACTTTTTATTCTATTACTGAATGTGTTGGCCTCTTGGGCGATCGTTTGCTCAACGTCAGGCATTGTTTGCGAGAGATTGAGAATAATAATTGGGTAGAGTACTTAAAAAAGTCAATGATAGTCTTAGATCTGTGCAGGTGTAGCTCGTTCCCTAAACTGTGGTAGTCGATATTTTTAATCGAGAAGCGCTACGAAGAAACGTGCCGCAAAGAGTTGATTGACTTGTTCATAAACGCGCGTCACCGCGCCTCATAAAATCGGGCTCAAGCCGTGGGAGATAAGGTACTTAAGTTTTTATATGCAATGTATGTGGCAGCTTATGGGCAAACAATACTTTAGAAACTTTGTGCTACCATTGGGATCAGCAGCCTAAAGTGAAGGAGCCACTTGCTGCTGAGCTGGCCATTACATCACGCTTACACTACATAATTTTAACGAAGATAATCTTTCAGGCACAGACATATTCAGGCACAGAAAGGTTGATTTTCGCTTTTCACATATCAAACGAACAAATAACGATATTTTTCAGACTTTTATGTACAATGAGTTTCACGTATTTTAGTTGAAGTAGGATGAAAAATTTATCCCAAAAGCCATTACAATCTAGTCAAGCATACGTAATTTTATAAATACGCTGATACATTATAAAATGGCATATATATACATACATTGAAATGTCAATACGTATTTGTTAATGTTGAAGAGCAGATGGCGAGGATTTGTATCGGGAAACATTAAAAAAGTGGAAATTTATGACAAAACGGTCTTATAAAATTTTCCATATATATTGTCAAGAAAATGATACGCGCATTATTAAAACGACTTTAATTACCAAGTTTTAAGAAACTTCATGAAACATCATATTGTAAGAGCATTTGATTTCGATTAAATAAAGACGTCTTCTTTCATGTAATAATAGCATAATACGTCTGCCGTGAAATGGTATTACAAGTTTTATCAAACTTCCTATTACTCATATAATGTGACACCTATAAAAAAATAAATCGCAGCTTAATGTAAAAATATTTGATTAACATTCTTCAAATACTTTTTAGAGAATGAAATTTAGAAATAACTTGGGAGCATTAAGATTTTTCATTTCACCCTCTCTTCTCATCCATTTAGTTTCTATTTTATATCGCGTCTACCGACATCGTCATGATCATAAATACTTTAAGCCTTTCTTGCACGTTTTCTTCCCACATCATTACATTTTCATTGCTCTTCATTGGTTTTTTTGTTCGTTTAATGCCCTCCCTCGATAATAAATAAATGTACTCTTTGTCATAATTCATGTCCACCTATTTTTAAGTCTGTCTCTGTTTGGCAGGTAAAAATGCAGCAATAAAAGTCTCTTCTTTGCTCGTGCAACAGTGAACTATTTAACTTGCTCGTGACAGATAATCCATACGACTTTATTGCTTCACGAGTACCATTTATCGAATAGGCGCTAATAGGAAAAATATTTGCCAAGAGGACATTTATATTACCATCGAACCTCATCTTATCGCACACAATCACATCAAGTCCTTTGAATTATTTAACATTTTAGCATCTCGAGCAGCGCTTATGAGGAACTAATATTTCCGTAAATCGAGGGGACGAGCTGTTTTGACATTAGAGGGGCTCAAATATCGGTAATGATGTTTTAATTTAAAAGCGCGCGTGACCATTTGATATTGGCTCGGTGTGCTTGGCCACTTGCCTTCGCGCCAAGGCAGACACGCAGCTACGCACACAGAGAGAGATAGAGAGAGAGAGAGAGAGAGAGAGGGGGGGATTAAAAGGATCGGCTCCACCACGTGCATGTCGTTGAACCTGGATGATACCGATTGGAGGGATTAAATGGCGGTCACGTGCTCGTGGATTAAAGCACTCTTATCGATATTCGAGCTCTTTGAGGTGCGAGAATGGCTCATCGGATCGAGTTATGAAATGGTAATTTTTAACGAGGCTCCCTCGAGCCCCATAAAACGGCCAAACCGCCGACAATTTAGCTAAGAAGCATTTTGCGCGAGTAATGACCGGGACCTGGTCATATTTTCAATTTGGCCTCCGAAGGAAATTTCTGGAGCTCGCCCACTGTTTATGCAAGAGTCGAGTACATTAGTTTTTAATTAAGAGCGCCTGATAATAAATAAATAGTAATTGGAAGGAATTAAGCTATTAATGCTCGCGTAATGTATTAACTAGACGCCTTATCGTTCGACAAAATTCCATAAAGTATTGTTTTATTTTATGGCTAGTAGTACCAATTGTGCCGGAGATTTGTCGTTTCGAGAAAAAGTCGGTGAATTGTAAAAATTATTAAGCATAATATATACATTTGCATTCTCATTCTTACGCAATTTACATAAGTTAAAGCAACGGTTGAGCGAGTGAATTTTCATCGTGATCTTGGTTTCTTTCTCATGGGGATTAATATTTACGGACATTACGTACTTACATTACGACGAACAATCAATCATTAAAATCCGAGAAACTCGACAATAGATATTACTTATTTTGTATATCGATTTTGTAATTGAATTTATGTTTTGATAAGTTTGTAATGCAGCCGCTTCAACAATTGCTGCAATTATTACGATATACATATATACATGTATATATGTATATATGTGTATATGTGTGTGAGAAACAATGAAGAAATAAGAAATACATGGTTTATGGCAACGTTGCTTTTCTATTTCTAATATTTTCAATTTCATCGATATTTCATTCTTTTATTATTTCACTTATAATTCGTCGATAAAAGTTGATTAATTTAAACAATAAGTATATATCGGAGCATTGATTCGAGAAACTCGTTTTCAGGTGCATTTGAATTCGCCATATCTTTGTATTTTCTTTGCTTCGCTTGCTACGATTTAACGAACCACTTATCACAAGACTATTTATCTAACTTTATGGTTTTACGTGGACGATTATAATCATTATAAATGCATCCAGTTATAATCGTATGTATGGCCAATCGACAAACGACTCGTGACGTCCAATTATTCCCTTCTCCTCAGCCTACATTTAATAACTTGGCTGCGCGATTGTTTGTCGATCCTTTTCTCTGTCAATACAGGCTTTGCCGCGTTGATTTTTCAGGCATTTTCGCGGGAATTCGCGTTTTAAATATTAACTCGCTAAGCCAACATTTACTCGAACGGCAAGTAGGTGTGCGGGCAGAGTAATTTTGCCTCTTTGTTCCATAAAAGCAGATCGATCACTAAGCACGAGGGAAGAGTGTCCTTAAATGCGCAGCACCGGCAACCTTATAAATTATCTCGAGCAAACAGCCTGGCTCTTAATATATATATATATATAGATATATTGAAATATCGAAATATTGAAAGAGGCAAGTACCGCGCGATCGGATCGATCGGCAAAGTTTCTTAAATGCCGGAGGACTCGGGGCGCCCTGAGATCTCGGAGCCTCGGAGCGACTCCGGGAGACTCTCGGACTCCCCCCCCCCTGGAGTCGCGGCACCGGCGTCTATCGTATAATGATATATAGATCGAGACTCACTTTGCAACCCTCGCAGCTGGTGACGCCGTAGTGGTAGCCGCTGGCCTTGTCGCCGCAGACTTTGCAGGGGACGAAACTCTTGGCGGGCGTGGAACTGTTCGAGTCCGCGGCCGCGTAGTGTTGTTCTGAAACAGAAGTACGAGGGTGAGGATTAGGCACCTGTCGCTGGAGTCTCCGGGAGGGTTTTGCGAGGGAGCTGCCTGTGTTATTGGGATGGCCGCCCTAGGCTTTTCGAGGGCCTCTCCTCTGCTCTGTGTGATGGAGTGCGTGGATTTGTTGGTTGCGAGGTCGACGGGGCGGTGAATAATCGTCTGGTCAATGCCTTATCTCGAGGAAAATTTGTGCTTCTCAATAATATTGCTGCTTCCAGTCTATTATAACCCACTCTGTCTCATAGTCAACGTTCAAATGAACGCACTTGGGCTTCTTTTAAGCGGGTATTGTTGTTATGGAAGGGTTATGGTGTCTAACTTGGATCGATCTCGTTGAGGAAACGATTGTAATGGATTATGAAGGTTAATATGGCCGAGGGAATGATGGACACTCGACACGCCGAAAAATAGACAATTAATTTATTCGGGGCATAGAAACTTTAGCGTTTGGTTATGACGATAAGTTGACCTTTAAGCCGCCAATTGCATTACTTTTCGTCGTATATTCAATTTATTCGCAGGAGCTGAACGGCATATCGGAGATTTTTTATCCCATCTATAGATGTGAAAGTTTTGAAATATTCGCCAGCAAGATACGCACATTTAATTGTGCCTTAACTGAAAGAGAATTTTTTTCTCTTTGAACAAGATATCAACAAGGCACTCTCTTGCGATTCCTAAGGTTCATTATTTACACGTGCATCGACGAACTAAAGGGTTTCTAGTGATTTTCATTGTCAAAATAATTTCTCTCGTTGTCTGCGGACTTGAGATGACAAAGGTTATTAGCTTGAGAGGGAAGTTTTATTGTAATGACATCTCTGAAAATCGTAGCTGAGAATATTTTTGAAACTCGTAGGCAGCTTAATGGCGGATTTTGCCTAAAGTTTAATACATTTTTCAAAGAAATTCACATAAAGCTTGCAAATCTCATCCAAAGTTTTTATGGCATTCGCAAAGGTTTATTCAACGTTCAAATATTATTGAGACTTTAAAATCAGCAATTTTGGTAAGTTGCGAACAGCCTTTACAGCCTTTAACGCATTCTCCAGAAGGATATTCACCGAGTCATGGCAACACCTTTCTTTACCCACTCACTCACTCACTCACTCTCTCCCTCCCTCTCTGTCCCCGCCGTCCCCCCCATCCACAAACCCGTCGCCCCACTCCCTTCCTCCCTCTCATTCGCTTTATCTCGCTCTCCGTTGCCTTTCTCGCCCTTTCGGCTTGCTGTGCTCTCGCGACAAGTCGCTTGCAATTTTCCAAGAATTCTCGCAAATCTTAAACTCACACGTACAATGGAACACGGCCTTGTGTGGTTGTCATAGTCGGATAGTACATATTTAATTTCAATAAAAGCACGATATTCTTACTCACTTACACGTTCAATAGTAGTCGCTACGCGTATCTATAATTACGAGAAGATTTTTTACCTTTTCCATCTAGTATTTGTCGACATTAATATTAGTTTATGTATCCAATGAAAGATGGCTTTGTTAGGCTATTTTTATCTGTCACATACACGTGACTCGGTATGGGAAATAAATAATTCACTTTATAAGCGAATGAACAAGAAGACAGTGCACGACGAGTATGCTGCGTTCGTCAATAATGTGATTAATTATTATGAAATATTACGGATATTAAGCAAATATTTAGGAAAAGGATGTAGAAGTAAATAATGAAAGTACACGATATTTGCAACTTTTATTACATTTATTGAGCGAGCAGGATTTAGTGAGGAATATTTAACGAGAGAAAAATTCATACAACAAAGCGCGTAAGAAGCCTCGCTGATATAAATTTCTATACACATTTCTATACACAGATTGTAAATTTTTATATTAACTTTTTGACAATTCAAGGAACGTATATAAATAATATATATATATATATATATATATTAACCCATGGAATTAATTTTTTCCTATAATGTAGATGTAAGCTTAAAATTTTTATGGAGAGAGCCGTACTTTGAAATTCAGCGAGGAAAAATTTAATAAAAATTGTAATATTAACCTTCTTTTCGAAAAACGTACTTAAATTGTTTTGTACTCTCGGTGCTCCCATAGTAACTGTGGCATAAGTTATGGAAAGTCTGTGCAACTCACTGAATTTTAATTAACAATATTTTCTATATCCAAGTTCAGTGAAATTGGTTTATCAATAAATGACGTTTACAGTATTGAAAGTATAAGCGATTGTTAATTTTTTAGATTTTGAGACAATGAAACTTGACATCGGTGCTAATAATTTTCCTACTATTAGTCAATCGAGCTCAATTTACAATGAAACTTGCCACGAAAACAAAACTTTCACGTCTCATTCCAAATGTGTTTGGCGTATTAACCAAAAACCAAAAAAAAAAGTAGGTCCTTACAATTAAATACAATCAAGCATGCATCAATTATCGGCTCCCTAATTGCTTAGAGTAAAAATCATTAGTCTAATTTAGCGTGAAGGCTGAATTAGTTGGATTGAAATTGTAACTTGGTTAGACAGTTAAAATTGTTCTCCAACGTGTGAGAATTTTCGTCCTTGTTTTAAAGTTCTCTAATTTATAAACCATCCACTCGCGAACAAAGCGAACAATTCTATTTTTAAGTTTCGCTAAATTTAAAAAGTTCACAAGTGTATTGAAATTACGTTCCATTACAATCGCGCGAAAGCCGAACGTTTTCAGAAGTTAAAAGTAGTTTTCACCGTAATCATCCGAGACATCCAAATTTCATGCTCAACGCGCTGCTTAAATAAATATCTCCTCATTTCAAATTTTCATAATGTCAATTGGGTCTATTTATATTGCATTCCCCATGAAATTATTCGGAACAATAAAATCATACGCACTTAAGCATTCATTTGGGTATTGTATATCTGGCCGTAATGATCACGCAAGAATAAAAGAAGTGGCTCCTTAAATATACAAATGATTTTGGAATTCGGCCCTTTTTCTCGAGTACATTGTTGCCAAATACGTTGGCTCGAGGGAAATGCAGCGCTCGCGTCAGGCTTCCTTGGTGAGCTCTTTAGACACTTGAGCTTCAATTTTAAGCCCTACGTTTCGATTTGGAAAAGATAGGATAAGTAGCATAAGCCCGAACAATGAGAATTCCAGGTTAAGAAATTTCGAGGGCGCAGGCTTGTCTCCTCGTGATTCCGGGACGTTCGAGTAGTTTGCAAATTGATTTCGCTTATCCGCGATCTGCCTCTCTCTCTCTCTCTCTCTCTCTCACCGTCCCTCTCGCGGGGGCGCGCGCGACGCACCGCTCACGCAGAAATCAATAAAATAGCGTACGCGAGGACGAGTGCAGACTCCCTCGTCGATAGGCTTGAATAATTTATGCTGCGGCCGCGTGGATCTGTAGTTTTGATAAATGTTGCAGTGGTGGCAGGTGATGGTGAAGGAGAGGTGGCTGCCTCTCTCTCTCTCTCTCTCTATCCGTAATCTTCTTCGCGTTTTCTTTTAGGTTTACAGTTTGTTAAATCAGTGTAAATAATGCAGCTGCTTTGATCCCGACGCTTAAACTCTAATGAAAAATCGACCTGAGAACGAAATTTTCACTCAATGGCATTTATCACGGGAGGGGGTGGGGTGGGGTGGGGGGAGGTAGTTAAGTTCCTCTTCGCTTCACTCGCTTCGGACGATGCATCTTCATTCAATTTAATGCGAGACTTTTCGATTCTATGCCCTTAGGATGGTCCTTTATAAGGGGATCGATGGCTTCCCTAATTAATTGGCATCCGAGCTATTGAGAAGTTGAGCCAGTGCAGGTGCAGCAACATTACAAAAATGGAAATCTCCCAAAGACCTCCACAGCTTGTATTTAACGCTCATATTTAACGAAGAGAATTTGAATTGCAAGTATTCCATAAACATTATGTGGCCCGTGGGAGCGGGAGATCTCGCGAGTTGGCCGTGGCCAGGGCTTTATCAATAGAAATACTGATATGAAAATGAAACGCATTGGGAGCCGAGGCGAAATTAATTAAAGCCAGCGCCAATATCCAACGGCGCAGGGCAAAAAGCCACAACTGAAGCCGAATAATGCACATATACGTCGGGCCAATAAGCAATAAGCGAGCTTCATTAGGCAAGTTTTCATTGTGCCGGGGTGGGTGGGTGGAAATTTAATCAAGCCCGGCTCGAAACCTGAGAAGTAAGAGAAAAGCGAGGGGGAGGTGTCGTCGGGGCCGACATTCCTCAGCAGCTGGAAGGAACGAGGGGGCCGCGGCTTCCTCAATGGGGGGCGATCTGGCCTGTAGGCGAGTTTCCTGGGGCGGGTAAGAGAAACGAGCGAGTAAGGGGGGGAGCGGGGAGGAGGAGGTGAGGGTGAAGCCGGTCCAGCCCCGGGCAAAACCGATGGATGTGCGGATTGAAGGGATGTCGCACCCCCGATGTCCAGCGTCGGGCTATCGGAGTCGCAGACGCATTGCGCTTTGCTTTTTGCGCTCGTTATCTTGTTTTTTTTTTCCGTAAATTATTTAACGTC
>JAPYYT010004131.1:0-14638 GCA_030522565.1 Ceratosolen corneri | reverse complement strand
TTTACCCTGCTATCTCCGCCATTCCACTATCTGTTTCTCCTTCACACACTCGTGAGGAGAAAACACACACTCACGCGGATCCGCTCCCCTCGATTCTTAACCGAGCCGGATCGCGAACAAATTGATCCTTAGAGCCGGATTCGCGAACAATAATGTTCACTTTGAAATACAGTAGTCTTAAAATCAAAGCAAGAGGTTCTCTAACATCAGTGTTCGACATCACCAAAGAGAAGTTTCAACCCGTCGTTGGTACCAAGTCGCTGCAAGTTACACAACTGCAGTGAAATAATCATGATGTATTAGTAATTCAGACCATTTTGATGACATAATTTCATCTTCCTTTTGGAATTCAGCATGAAGCTCCGCAAAAAATCCATTGTTACTTTTAGTTGAGTAATGCATTTGGATCTATATGTTTCAATGTCTTCCATTTCCTTCATATTCTCGATTCGAGCATGTTGTTTATGAATCTTCATTGACAGTTCAGAATTCATTGCTGCTTTAGGAGAGCCAGTGCTATGGCGCACATTTCCACCTTTTATCCTCGTCATCATGACTGTCTAGTAATAAACCTTTCAATTCAACATTTTATGCAACCCTTTATACTTTTATAAATACTGAATTATTTTATGCAAGCTCTTTTATTTTCTATATACCACCATGTTAATTGCATCAAATACTAAAATTCTGTTTACTTCAAATAATTTTATGTAGTGACTATATTACATTTAATATACCACAATATAAATTCCATATATACTAATAATCTTTCATTAAATAATTTTATGCAATGGTTATATTTCGTTCAATATACTACATTATCAATTGCATATACCAATTCTTTCATTTTAAATGTTTACTATCCAAACTGAATTTCAAATGTTAACACACACATGTAATCCCAAATCTGAATTTTTAACACATACGTATAATACCAATTTTCTATTTCAACACACACGTGTAATAACAATTTTCTATTTTTCTCATACCCGGCTCGAAGGACCAAATATTAAGGTATCCTCTATCTAGCTCTCGTTGGCTCAGCTGTTAATATATGCACCCCCTGATGTTAAGGAGTGGTGAAATAATAGGATAGATGTTGGTGATAGGATTGATTGAATTGTGAAACACGTGTGTATGCTCTTTCTATTTATCTTATACAACGGTTGTTATAGTTATTTGTTCTTTGGTGTGTGTGTATGTGTGAGTGGGTATTACTGACTAATGGCCGTAACACTTGAACGGAGATTCAATGGCATTCGAAAATTCGCTGCGCCGCCTAGCCCCGTTTACACTGAGTTGGACATGTGCAAGGTTCAAGTGTAAGTTAGTCCTATTAGTCCTAAAATTTCCCTCTTCGTTTCCTACTGAGGTTTCAGCCGTTCCAATTACCTACGTTGATGTTCAATAGCTGGTACTATCAACCCTGTGTTGACAAACTTGCTTTACTTCAGTCGTAGGAAGTGCGTCGACTTCGAAAACATTCACGGCGGCGTATATCATCAATCTTCGTTGCCTTGCGGCTTCCACTATTACTTGAAGATTGGACGTTAATCGAAGATCACCAAAACGGCACTGATTCGACGGCGTGGTTCACTATATCCTCACAGTTCGCATCGCGACTTTACGCCACCCCGTCGAAACTAATGAACTTGATTTTTCTTATTGGTCCGGCGATCGGCACTTCGTTACACTAATTGTCATTGGTGCACTGAGATCTTTGTCTCTTTTGTTTTAAATACCGATAGGCGGGCCATTTTCCCATCCACGGTCACACTGCGGCTGAATCAGCAGCGCAGGCTGCACGGGAGAGGCATGAGGTCGTCTTATGTTTTTACTATCCTGAATCAAGTGCTGGCAATTGTTCTTACACGTATACTTTTCTTCTAGATATTTCTAGTAATGACCGTTTTGTCTTTGGGCCTACACGTTTCTTTGTTCCTTGTGTTTATAGCGCACTTCTATTTCACAAAGACTAATGATCATGTTACTCGGCGCCGAAGTGACGGTTGGTTTATTATATGGATTTTCCGAACACCAATATATAATATACGTTTAATATATGGATAAAAAAATTAATTTTATGATTTATAAATAATGTATTGTAACTTTAATAACAACAAAATTCAAAGCTATTTAACATATTTATCTAAAACCTTGTAAATTTCTTTCAAGTAAATTTTTATGTACTGGAGCATTTTTTATAAAACCATCGAGTACGAAATGATTTCATAGAAATCAAATTTTTTATTTTACTGAACTTTATAATTAAAATTGTAATTTACATAATTATTTTTATTACAAAACAAATTTTTAATTTTTACTCTGAAACGTGTCAAACATTTAAGTCAAGATTCTATTGTTTGAATCTCGTACTTTTATATCTACTTTTATAATAATTTTATGTCAGCAAATTATATGATTAAATAATTATATAAAATATATATCGAATTGTGAGTATAGACTAATCATAATAGTTTTAATCATTTAAATATTTGAAAATCACAATATTTATTTTTCAGATCACAACCCATTCTCGATGAATCTTCAGGAAAAAGTGGTGCTAAATTTTATCAGTCATTTGATAAGTTATTTATAATAAAAACATTAACAAGTGAAGAGGTTGAAAGAATGCATTCATTTTTGAAACATTATCATCCGGTAATTTATTTATTTTATTTGTATGAAGAATAATTTTTTAATACAAAATTAATCAAATTAATAATGTAAATCATTTACTATAAGGTTTTTACCTATATATAGATTTCAATACTTCTTCTTTCATTTCTTAGACTTCTTGCAGTTATTAATTAAAATTATATAATTTTATACCATGTGATAAAAATAGAATGGGAAATAAAAATAATAAATTATAACTTGTCATATTTCAGTTTTTTTTAATGACTTCATTATAAATGCAAATACAAAAAAAATGATGAATATATTAATGTTGATAAATCTACTTTTAAATCAAGGAAACATATTTCATAGTTTTAATGTATTATTAAAACAATACAAATTGAATCTTTAGAAATTGTGAAAGAAAATATGTTTGATGAAATAAATTCTGAGAGGACTTGAAAATGTAGTAATTAATAATTATGAAATTTGAAGATAATGTTAAAAATGTAATTTTTAATTTCAAATATACTTTTAAATTTATATGAATAAATATGCTTCACTAAATTTCTACAATTAGTTTTTATCTGATTCATTTAAATTTATTTATATAGTATAATATTTAAATTAATATAATTCTAACCACTTACCAAAATATAAATACATTAGATTATTTAATACTATTGTTGGAAATTCCGTTTGTTTCATGACTGTCTGTACTATCATTTTGTTTGTAAATTCTTTTGGAAACATTTAATATGTTTATGATTACCAGGTGTGTCCCAAGAGCTTACGAATATAATCAGAAAGAACATCAAGTATTTATTTCTCTTATTTATAACTATTTTACGACCGCCTTTATTCGAAGTACGCCTCAAAATTTCGGCTACGGTCCATCACGTATAAATTTCGCTTCAATACGAGCCTAGTAAAAACAGCGACCAAGACCTAGAAATAATGGCATAGTTGCTAAAATTCGTGATATTTTCTTAACAAATCGACACAAATTCGAAATATAGAAATCTCAGCCATACTTCAAGACGTCGATGCAACTGGACAGATCGCGGCCCGACCTCTCGAAGCGCTGCCTTGAAATTTCTCTCTTTCAATGAATCTAAGATGACCATCTGTACTTTAGAGATCACGCTCTCTACAATACTTTCTAAATTCAAAATATAGCTAGTCTTACAATCAATAAAAGAATTCTCAAACAGTAATCGGTGATTACAGTGAAGATTCAACCCCACGCTGTCGCTACAAACTACATAAGGAAATCGATGGGCCTGCGGCATTCAATAGGCTTGAACATCACCTCTAACCGTAACCCACTGCCGCCATTCCTCATCAACTGGTCCACGTCTACGAGATGTTCTATTTACGACCGAACGTTGCATCCGATAATGACCTGAATTTCGTTACCAAGGAAAGTAAGAGAAGAAGAGCAAAATAAGCAAGTAGCGACTAAAATACTACTGGACTTAACGTTGCATGCGCAGACAGTCAATTACTATATCCCAGTAAGTAATAAAAAAATAGTAAGACGAGGAGCTCCAATATCAATGCAATTACTTGATAAACTAAGGGCCAGTAAACTCATCTACAATTAACACCGATTATTTTACTAAAGTAAATATCGCAGTAAACAATTAACAAAACCAATCCAGGTTTGGCGGTATTCAATTTACGCCTGAATATTGTGATCGCAAGGAATATATTATTCAAGACAAAGATCGCATTATAGTTTCCATCTCATTTCTATAAACACTGTATTACAGTATTACATTCGAGTTCTGTGACTTTATTGTTTCTACCCTGCTATCTTTCCCCTTCCACTATCGGCCTCTCCACCACACCACCTTGGGGAGAGCCCAGCATCGAATCAGTACCTGAACATACATACATCACATCCAACCAAATATAAAAAAACTGGTTAAGGTATAACAACGAAACATTTAGTTCCCGATTTGTTTATATTGTTACAAATAAATGTCCATATTGAATGTAAACATTTTTTCTTTATTTTCAATTTTCAGAGATATGATTAATTTAAGTGACATTATATATGTACGCCATTCCTGGACCATATAAAGAATTCATATGCTTTATATTATCTCGCTTGAAAATACAATATTTGTAAATTTATAATTTTATTTTGAATATTAATATTATGAATGTGATAATTGATTCTACAAATAAAAAAAATTCTTATTAAATAACGAAATATATTATTTTTATTGAATAATCGACTATATTTCAATTGTCGCCTTCGTGTCTTTCTAGAAATGTGAAATATTTGTATAATAACTTTAATTATATAAATAAATTTAAAATACAACATTATATAATACTCGGATCGATTAATGTACAATATAGAAAACTAAATAATATTCATCAAGAGAAGTTAAATTAAATCTAAAAACAATATCTGAAACTAATTAAACTGAGAAAAGATAATTTAATTCTACTTTTAAAATGTAATAAAAATAAATATAAATCTGTACAATCTATAATTCACTTTGTATGATATATTTATTTTAGATAATCATTTTTCATTAACAATGAAAATTTGATTTTATAATTGCTTTCTATTTAGAAATTATAAAATTTATTGTTCTTTCCAATTTGTTATAAAAACAACATAAAACTTAAATGATGGCTGAAATGCTAAATGTATCTTTTAATATTTTTGATAATGAAAAATTGAGTATATGTAATTATATAAATAGTTGCCTTAATAATTATTTCAAATGCAATTTTTAATCTGATACAAAATAATTGAAGTACTAATATTTTTTGATTATGTAAAAATAAATATTATGATTCTTTACATATCATATATTCAAAAAAATATGCTTGACTTTTAAATTTTCTCTTTAATATCATAATAAATTATAATTTATATTTATTTTTATATATTTAGTATATTGTAGAACGACATGGTAAAACTTTATTACCACAGTATCTTGGAATGTACAGATTAACAGTAGATGGGGTCGAGCATTATGTAGTAGCTATTAGAAATGTTTTTTCTAATCATTTAACAATCCATAAAAAATTTGACTTAAAAGGATCAACTGTAGATCGCGAAGCTTCTGACAAGGAAAAAGAAAAAGAATTGCCAACATATAAAGATAATGACTTTGTCAAAGAGAAAATGAAAATTTATATAGGAGATGAAGCAAAATTAAAACTTGTAGAAACTTTAACAGCTGATGTTGATGTAAGTATTTAAGTATATATATTTATTCTTTGTATTGGGGTTTGTTTGAGAACTGAATAGAAACTCGAAATTTCCTAAATAATATTTCTTTTGATCTTTGTTTTGAATGTTTTTTATATTTATGATTGCCAGATGTCCCCGCAGAGCCGATAAATATACCGATAATATTTCACGTATAATTTTTCTTTAATAGTGATTTGAAACGGTCGAGTTTTCTCATCATTGTATTCGAATGATAGATGATGGTCAGGATGACGATCATGTGCATTGCAAGGCGCGTGTCGTAAAAATAACGAATAAACCCACGCGTAGTTGCCAAAAATTATATAAATTGCTTTCACACCAAATCGATGCATATTTTGAATAGTGTAAATATCAAACGTTGTCCCAGACCGAATCATTGGTATAAGATTCGCCGACTCGGCTGTCCAACGAGCAATCTGCCGCCGCTTTGACGTCTCCACCGCCTAAAAGGGCTTCAGCACTACCGGTCAAAGGAAACCAATGACAACTGAATAATTAGCTCTTAACCAATCACCGAAAATTCCCACTCTCATAGATGTACCGATCTGTCAATATGTTATCTCTCAATACAAAGTGATGTATAGTGATTAGCTTCTCAGCGACCAGTATAGGCAATCTGATAAGGTTGCTGAGTGGGAAGCAAGGACACTGGATTGTGCTACTCGCACGACGCGAACGAAACAGGGAAGGCAATCGCCCTGCACGCAGAGATACGCGAGGAACCA
Organism: Ceratosolen corneri; assembly: GCA_030522565.1. NCBI lineage: Eukaryota > Metazoa > Arthropoda > Insecta > Hymenoptera > Agaonidae > Ceratosolen > Ceratosolen corneri. The sequence continues at coordinate 8,050 of JAPYYT010004131.1, read as the reverse complement.
CTGTACATCTCTCTCAGACACCACCTTGGAGAGAGCTCAGCATCGGGTCAGTTCCCGAACAATATGAGTTGCTTAAATGTTAGCTTTAATTGATAAGATACAATGTAATATTAAATATATTATATATGGATAAAAATATCTTGTATGAGATTCTGTTGGAATTTTGATCGTCTTTCCGTACTACTTCATTGTTTGAAAATTTTTTAGAATATCTTATATGTTTATAATTTCCAGGTGTGTTCTCAGAGCCTATGGCTACGACTAGAAAATTTATTGAGTACCCTTTTTTGCGCTGACATTCTAATGGCCCTGTTACTAGGATTGTACCTCAAAAGTTCGACGATTATTAATGTGATCATCGCGTGTTTTGCAATATGAACCCAGTAAATTCAACGGACAAAAGTTTTTAGGAATCCTAGCGTATTTGCCAGATCTCAAGCTATTTTCATAATGTAGCGATGCATATTTTGAAAAGTATCAATAAGCCAAACCAAGCGCTGATGAATCTATGCAACAGCGCAAGCAACGGCATGACTCTTTGAAGCATAGCCACCACTTTGTTATCACCGCCTCTTCAAAAGGCCGTTGACACTATATTTCATGGACGCCAATGACAGCCGAATAATTAGCTGTCATCTAGTCACGGGAAATTCTCACTCTCCTGGAAAGTCGAAGATGTCCACCCATTCACAACTATCGGGATGAAGTCATTAAATTAGATTATATTCGCGTTGCGCGTCAGAGTCTCAGAAAACTTAGTCTGTTTATAATCTCTAGACTGAATAATAAAATACAGTGATCTTACAAAGACTTTCTCAAGAATCAGGAATCGGTTTACTACATAGAAGCTTCAACCTGGCGTTAATAAAAAGTCTACATCAATATTGGAAATCGCATCAGCCAAAATTATATAGAAGCAACTGATGCCCCGCTGACACGGCGTTCAATGTATGACTGAACGCTGCTACCACACACAGCCTGCATTAACACTCAACCAGCAAGTAGCAAAAAGACAAAGATAAACAAGCCACGAGCCGGCTCATAAACGAAGCAGATAACAAATGTAGAATGATCTAATCCTAACACTATATTCATAGCAAATAAGGTATACAGAAAATATAATGAACAGAATTATTCCAAACTTCATGGTATTCAATTTGCGCCTGAATATTGTGATAGTGCGGAACACACAATTTAATAAAAAACAGCATATTTATTATTCCATATTTTTACAATAAAAACAATTTACAGTGTTACATACGACTTCTGTAATTTAATTTTTTTCATTCTATCTCTCCCCCACACATCTCGGGGAGAATGGAGAGAGAGAGAGAGATCACATTCCGGTTAGTTCCCGAATGGTGTGCTTCAAAGATTCAAGGGTGTATGATTTTAATGCAATCAATTCGTTTTCTAGATGTAGTTTTTACGCGGTGTTCAATTTACGAAGCATTCCGGGGAAAATAGAAGGAGTAGAGCAAGATAATTTCTCAGGCTTAGCGGTATTTAATTTTCTCTTGAATATTGAATATTGAAACAGTGCAGAAGTTCGTATTCAAGATAAATACAGTATTATAATTTCCATATTTTTTCAATAAAAATCGTTTACATTATTAAATACGACTTTTTCGACTTCGTTTCTTTCCACCCTGATATCTGTCCCCTTCTACCATATGCCTCTTCCTTAAAAATTTTTCAATTTTTAAATCAAATATATTTATAAAATTTTTAATTTTTGCTAGTATTTTCCTTTTACATTGATATATTTTTAAAAGTGCTAAAGACTTTAGAATAAAGCAAATTTATTTATTTTTTTTTTTTGAAAAATCAAAATTATTAAAAAATTAGGTTTCATATGTATAAGTTGGTTTTTATTTTTTCGTTGAGTGAATTGGTCAATCAACAACTTTTAATCGTATTTGCTTATTATAAATTTCTCTAATTATTAGGTATTCCACGTATGATTTTTTATTAAATAATTTGCAAATACTTTTAAATTTTTTTAGTATTGTTTTTTAATATTGTACCGAAAATTATTTCAAATTTTTTTAATGAATATATTGAAAATTTTAATTTAAATATAAAAACGGATTAATCTTAATAAGGAATTTATCATATATTCTTACACGACTTGTAAAGGAAATTTTATTATATTTTTTATTTCTTAGTTTTTAACTCATTTACATTTAATGGACTACTCTTTACTACTTGGAGTACACGATTGTATACGGGCTGAACAAGAAAATAAAGAACGAGTAGAAAAAGAACAAGATGAGGATAATCGTGATGATGAAGAAGACAGTGAATCAGGTAGTGGAGTAGAATGTCGAGGATCTATGGCTGAGTAAGTTTATATTAAATTAAAAACATTTTTAAAAATTTGAGATATTTAAAAATAAATATTTTATAAATTAATATTTTGATACAAATATATAATTTTTAAAATAGTATTGCACTGATTATTATTTTATAAGGTTTAATTTTTTCCTATATTTTTTGTGTTCTGTTATTTTTAATAATTTTTTGGAAGATCGAGAATAATTATACTATTTCTTGGCCACATAAATTTGATTTTTATCCACGCAGCTTTCGAGATACATAGAAAAATATTTTAGCTATTTTTAAATACTTGTTAATAATTGTATGTAATTTTTAATGGTTTTATTATGATTAACATTTTTTTTTCATGAAGTTTAATTTTTGTATGTAAGATAAGTTTATAAGAAATAGTTTATAATAGTTTATAAAAAGTTTATAAGTAAAAACTGGTCACAGCAGATAATAAAGTGGAATATATTGGAAAGTTACGTATATAATATTTATTGAAAGAAATCGAAGAAATTAGAAAGAAAAGAATTAAATAAATTTCTTTATAAATAAAAGATTTCAAAATCTTATAAATCATTACATCAAAATATTAAACAGTATGCGCCTTATTTTCTTTAAAAAATGTAGGTTAAGTAAATGATATTTGTTCTGTTATATCGTCAATTCATTATTTTATAAGTATAGCGTAGTATATTTAAAGTTTCAAAAGTTCATTGTATTTATACGCTAAGTTGTTGTAGTAAATCTGTTCGCGAATCGAAAGTTACTAAACAATATTGTTTCGCTTAATATTAGTTTTGAATATTTCTTATTTTTATGATTGTCAGATGGACCCGAAGAGTCAACGAATATACCGATAATATTTCACGTATATTTTTTCTTTAACAGTGATTTGAAACAGTTGTGTTTTCTCAGTATTGTTCTCGAATGATGGAGGATAGTCAATATGACCATCACGTGCATTGCAAGGTGCATGTCGTAAAATTAACGTAAAGACCCACGCGTAGCTGCCAAACTTCGTACGATTTATTTTTACATCAAATGAATACATATTTTGACAATTGTAAATATCTAGCCGGGCCGAAGCGTCAGTACAACATTTCAAGCGCCGTCCCGCCGCGGGCATCCGCCGCTTTGATGCCTCCACCGCTTAAAAAGGCATCGACACTACCAGTTAAAGGGTACCTATGACAACTAAATAATTAGCTCTTAACCAATCAACGAAACTTCCCACTTTCATAGACGAACAAGAAAAATCCCACCCGGGGTGAAGACTTAATATTGCGCCATCGGCGAGATGCATCAGAACCGCATGAATCTTCAAAATTGTTCGGAATCCGGCTCGAATAAATAAAAGTTCGGGCGCGGACCCGAGTGTATGAATTCTCCCTACGAATGTGTGAGGGAGAAACAGATAGTGGAAGGGTCGAGATAGCAGGGTAAAAAGAATCGTAGACAAAATAGGCGGTTTTAATGTCGATTAACCCTTGGTTTTTTTTAACACAAAATAACTTGAAGAAGTTGCACTTGATTAAACAGTCAATTATACTATTGTCGTTATAAGAATTGTTGTATGCCGCACTTACACAATACGCGAAGCGCGATGGTTTTATAAATGGAATCTACGTTCTTTCTTTAAGCTTTTATGCGATCGATTTCCCACACTGCCGCACTGGCTACGTGTGAGTTTAATGCCGCATAATTGGCGAGATAATCGAGGTTTGAAAATGACCGCGATGTGTTCCGTCGTACGGTTGAATTACGATTAGACGAATCGCGGCGTGGTCTTACAACTTGATCGGCTTTACTGGCCGAGGGGGTCTCGATCGGCAATGCAGTGCCAAAGGAGGTTACGTATCTTCTTACTAGTACAGATGAACCTTCTTCTTAAGTAAGATGAGTGGAGACGTAACGGTTGCTACTTGCTTCTTGATGCGCTGTAACAGCTGCGCTCCGTCCTGTGAGCTCCTTCCAGGATGGAAATGGTTTAGTCGCGGCCTTTCTAGCGTAGCGAGCTCAGCATCGGGTAGAAGCTTCTGGTATACAGGGACCGACTGCTGGACTGGTGAAGACGTGTTGTAAGACCGCGGTATTGCACTGGAGACCTTGAGAGAATTCTGCCCTCGGGGTGCTTGCGGCTTTATTTTAGCAAGCTAGCTCACCGAGGGTGTCCAATTATCGGGTGGTGGGGGATCAACTAATTTTTCTACTCTTTTGAGATTGATAAGCATAGAATTTTATTTCCTTGAGAAAGGGGTAGGGGGCAAGGCCAAGACGGTGGAGAAGGGACTGCGCTGCGAATGTGCATGCGCCTGCACCAAGACGTTGCCCGCTACAGCTAATTTGCTTACTGCGCTTGGCTGATGAAGCTGTGATCGCGAAATGTAAGTGGCGCGCACGAAAGACATACGATGACACCGGGGAGCTACTATCGGGGGGGGGGGGCTCAATAAATGTACATTGCAGGAGTTGCATTGGCGTAAAATCATGGCAATCATGAAATATGAGATATTCAAACATAATAATCACAAATAATATACATAACGTAATAAACTGATATGGTAGCAGAAATAACTTACAAAATAAAAATGGTATTATATAGTGACGACACGGGAGTCTATCGGAATCCCGAACAAGAATCTTGAAATCTAGAAATCTATGGATTTGCAATCTTTTGTATACTGAATAGTTTCTCAATGATCAGTGTATGTAATAAAATGACAAGACTCAAAGTCGCGCACTGAGAGAAACAAATGCTCTGGATTGTATCATTCGCTAGACGCAATTGAAACATACGAGGCGGCAGCCAACATTAAATCGCCCTGCACGCATTCACTCGCTAGCAAGCACAAGCAGTGTGGTCAAGGAAGCCGCTATTGATGCGCAATTAAACTAGTCAACGCTTTGTGATATTCAATTTACGCCTGAATATTCCGGCTCTATAAACTACAACAACATATAATTCATAAATATTTAACATCACTCCAAGCGTCGTGATATTCAATTTACGCCTGAATATTGCGCCTGTGCGGAAATAAGCAATTAACACACTTTGTAAATTCATTTCAAGTTATCGTGGTATTCAATTCATGCTTGAATGTTAAGATAGTTCAGGTTTATAATTCAAGATTACAATAGCATTATATTTTTATTATAACATCTAGAGACAGCATTATATTTCAATACATTAAAATAAAAACCGTTTTACAGCATTACACACGCCGTCTTCGTCTTTGTTTTATTCTATCCTGCTATCTCTCTACCTCCATTATCCGCCTCTCCCTCACAACACCTTGGCAGAGCTTTTCTCAGGTTAATTCGCGAACAGGGTTAAAATATTTGTTATTGATTGTCGATTTGCCACGAGTTTGAATGAAGGGCTCTGTGAACATGGTTATGTTGTAGTAGCTGAGATCTCGTACTGCCACTTATATAGTTCCTTTTTAGTCTTTGTATGGCTATTGTTTTTGAGCTATGAGTAGTAGACTGACGAAAGTAGGTAGTTCCATTGTTGGACTATGCACCTTTGTTCTGTCGCCAAATGTCGTACTGACCACTACGAGCAATCACGCGAGAAAAATAATGTAAGCATACATGTTGGATTCTTATGAATTGTTGATTTAGTGAATTTCGAGAATTCCTCGGTAGCCGATATGTGCCTCGAATTTTTGAATGATAAGTAAATAAATAAATTACAGTTTACAGTAAAAATCCCTAGCTATTTAAGTGATTTAAGAAAGGTCCGATTATGTTTCGGAATCTTGAACACTGTTCGGAAATCCGTATAATAAACCAACCGTCGCGCCATCGTCGTGTAATTTGACAATCGGTGTTCACGAATATAAAAGTGCGGTACAAATACAGAGAATAAAAGAACGTGTAGATTCCAAGACTAGAAGTTTATTACTAGAAAAATTGAAAATAATATTCAAGTGAAGTGTATAGTGCACGTGATCGTGCCTAAAAGAAATTGTGAATGTGAAGTTTTTTATATCGTACGTGAGTGAAATTTGAACGAACAGATTACAAGACTATACTCATAGTGTTAAGAGTGGAAACCAAATGGTTAAGCACAACCATGTCTTGTTAATAAGCGTCTTGGAATCGTCGCGTTCGCAAATTACTTCAGTCAAGGGTCAAGCAGAATCATAAGAAAGTGCACATATGGTTGCAATTATCGCCACATGGTTCGGGCTAAACAAGGCAAGACGATTTTACGGTTGCCCCGCTCAACTAACTGGTCCGGCTATCGGTCAAAACTCAGTGCACCAATGGCAATTGGTGTAACAAATTACTGATCGGAGGACCAATAGAAAAAATCAAATAAATTAGTTTCGACGTGACGGCGAAAAGTTACAATGCAAACTGTGAGTGCAAAATGACGCTCTCCGTAGCGTCAGTACGGTTTTGGTTGTCTTCGATTAATGTACAATCTGCACTTGAGTATCCTGACAAAAGCCACAACAAGGCATCGAAAATTGGTTTAAGCGCTGCCATAAATAGTTTTGAAGTAATCACACTCCCCACAGCTGAATTGAGGTACCATTCAGTAACAACGTAGGCAAAAGTAACTGCTGGGGCCTTGTCAACAACAATTTGAAGAGGAAGCTCCCTCTTCCATGCATCGGTGCACTAATTAACGAACTGCTGTAATCCACTCGCGAAGGGGTAGGGTTAATTTACAATTGAACCTTACAATGCAATAGAAGTTTGTTATTCCATCACGGTTTAAAAGGGGGTAAGCCGCACGGCAGATTTTTTAATACCATTGAATCTCCATTCACACGTTACGGTCATTATTAATTACCATTCGCGGATCATCTGTCACTTCTATAATATCACACACATAGAAACGCACTATAACTGTATTAACCACTGTATACAACAGAGAATTTATTATTAATAGTAACCAACACACACAGATGTTTAAGGATTTAATCAATTCTATCACCAACATCAGTCCTAATATATCAATACTCATTACCATCAGGGAGTGCATACAGTCAAGCAGGTAAAATCTCTATCAGTAGGCCATCGATTCCGGTAAGATGAGCCCGCGAAAGCTAGGTAGAGTACCTCAACAACATTTTATTCAATAAAATTCAATGTTATTATATAAAAACCTTATATTATTTTATAAATCTATCAACTGTAATATTATTTTATTTATCTTGGAGACAATAAAGTGTGTGAGCAGTCTATATTTATCTTTTACTGTAGAAATTATGTAAACTTAAAAAAATTTTTTTAGTTTTCTCAATTCTAGAATTACATAGCTAAAATATCGGTCTTACCCAATTTGTTTTGCTACATGAATCAATCGATTTATTTGAGCTACTTTAATATTTATATGTATTTCAGTTTATATGCAAGTTTACTATAGAAATTAATTTCTATTCTAAGTAAATAGTGAATCCTGATGATTTTAGTGTTCAACGTTCAACAAATTTTTAAAATTTACATGATCTTATTAGATATTTTCTTAGATTTTCTTATTTTCAATACATTTTAAGTATCCAATCAAATTCAGATCAGGATAAACATTCATGTATGAGACAATAGTTCATGTTCGAGAATCGAATATTAAAAAGAGGACCCTTAAATAATACTGTTTTTTTACTAATTTGCTTAGAATGTTTTTATATTTATGATTACCAGATGGCCCCAAAGAACGACGAATTTTGAAATAATATTTTATATGTATTTATAATTTTGAGTAAAG
>JAPYYT010004130.1:0-10669 GCA_030522565.1 Ceratosolen corneri | reverse complement strand
AACATATAGTCTACTAAGGAAACACCCCTATCAATAGGCCGTCGGAACAGGTAAAGCTGAGCCCACGAAAGCTAGGTAGAGGGTTCCTCAACACTATTACAATATGGTTGAATTAGTATTCAACATTATTCACTCTTGGTACAAACTGAATATTTTTCATCCCAAATTATTAAACAATGTATTCCTTAAACACATTATTAATAAAATTATTTTATCTATCTGTATAAATAATTTTGAATTAACATATTTTCATTTTATGTAAATTAAGTAATAAATAGCATGTGTTTATACTTTAATATAGTCTAAATATTTTAATTAATTTTATTATATTTGAAATTATCTTCGATTATTTATTAAATTGTCATAAAATTTTAATCTGGCTACGAGCTATTTAAGTTTGAACTATATATATATACATAAATATAATTAGTTATAAATCATAAAGCTTACAATTTTAAGTAATCAATAAATTTGATAATCGTTTAATACTTTAAATTAAATCTGAATTAATATTACCTTTTATTTTAACACAGTATTATTAAAACCATATTAAATATAAAATAATCTCGTACCTTGTATGGTATACAAAAAAGCTAGTTTTTCCATTAAGGCTAATGTTAAAAAAAAATTTAATATAAATAAAGATTATGAAGATTTGTGCATTTTGTTACTATAGTAAAATAATTTTCAATTTTCTAAAATTATAACTAATTGTAACTAATTAAAATATTCTCAGTAAATCAATTATGAAGATAAAGACTAATAATTATTAAAATAGCATTAAAATAACATAATTTCGAAATGTACAAAAATTATCTTCATTTCAATAGTAACAGTAAAGTTACTTATGTTATAAATAAAAAAAGCTATTTAACAAACCCTGAAAACTAAAAATAAATCAAAATTACAATTATTCTTTATTTTTCTCTGCTAGGACCTGTAAAGTTCAGTACGTAATGCTTGATATAAACTATTTTTATATTTATTATTTCAATGTTGATATTTTTTAATAGTTCTAATAAAACAACGTCGCCGTCAAATATCGTGTAATTTGACCATCGGTGTTTACTAATATAAAAGTGCGGTACAAATACAGAGAACAAAAGAACGTGTACATTGGAAGACTAGAAGTTTATTACTAGAAAGATCAAGAACAATATTCAAGTGAAGTTTTGTATATCTTACGTGACTAAAATTTGAATGAACAAATTACAAGACAATATTCATGGTGTTAAGTATGGAATCCAAATGGCTAAACACAATAAGTATCTTAGGATCGTTGCGTTTGGACATTACCTGAGTCACGGGTCAAACTGAATCAAAGAAAAGTGCACATGTGGTTGTAATTGTCGCCACATGGCACGGGCTAGACAAGGCAAGAAAGTCGACTTCATGGCTCCCACACTCAGCTCGGCAGTAGTGTGACCGTGAGCGAGAAAAGGCCCGCATATCCATGAAAAACAGGGATTTTAGTGTAACCAAATACCGACCGCGAGACCAATGGGAAAAATCGACTGAATTAGCTTCAGCGAGGTGGCGAAAAGTTGCAATGCGAACTATGAGTGCAAAGTGGTAATCTAGGCAGTATCCGCAACAAGGCAACGAAGATTGGTTAAGTGCTCCTTACAGCTGAAGTTAGGGAAGTTTGTCAACCCATTAATAGTACCGGGGTTCATAGTACTAACCATTCATCAAAAGCCTTATCAGCAACATACGAAGAAGGAAGCTACCCTCTTCTGCATTTCGAACTGTTGCATCCCGCCTGTAAGGGGCAAGGTGAGTAACCTTCTTGAGACTACTTGCGCAGTACGTCAGCGCCGGGTCAACGAACTGCTGTAATCCGCTCGCAGGGGGCAAGGTCATCACTTGTGACTACTTGTGCAGTGCGTAAGGACGAGAAAGAAAGTAGGGTCAGTGTGCAATTGAACCACTAAAACATAGAGGTTTGTTATTCCAACATGGTTTAAAAGGGCTTAGCCGCACGGCAGATTTTCAAATACCATTGATTTTCCGTTCACGAGTCAAAACTGTTGATTACCATTCGTGGATCATCCGCGACTTTTACACAATTACACACACACACACACAATCAAGCACAATAACTATATCAAGCACTGTATACAATAGAAAATTTATCATTAAATAATGGTAATCAGCACACATGTTTAACGATTTAATCAATCATACCACCGACATCAGCCTTATTATATCCACTCTTTAACGTCAGGGAGGGCATACAGTTAAAGCCTCGACAGTAACTTATATTGATTTTGTATGCTAATTCTAAACAATAATATTAATATTGAGGAAAATTATGTGAATAGGTAAGTAAAAAAAAAATAAATTATATTCTGACACATTATTAGAAAAGAATGTAATATATATTAACTATAATACAAACAACCATTTGATACAACAGAAAGTAAACTAAAATAGGAAATATCCAATGAGAATATAAGTTGTATCACATAGAGTATATTTATTTTGTTTACAAAATTTTAGCCATCAATTTTCAGATACATTGACATATAACAACACTGACTGATTAGAAAAAGTATATATAGAGATATATATTAAAAATTAAAAATTGTCTTAGTGGACTAAAGAGTTAAATGTTTGAAAAAATTTGTAACTAAATTACAGATATTACCTTTTAATTCTAATATTACTTTTTTTCTGTAACTTCCTGGATAATCTCTTGGACAATTATATATTTTAGTAAATGACGTACAATAACTTTTATATCTCGGTACAAAAACATTGAACAATTTGTAAATAAGTTGTTTTTCTAATATCCAAAAATCAGCCAATTCCATTACCCTTTTATTCTGACAACCATTTTGTATTGCCTGAGATATTAACTAGAATATAACAACAAATTTATAAGTATTTTAATAAAAATTGCATTTTATGATGGTAAAAAATTTTAGAAATCAATTTATAATGAGACTTTGAAAATATAATTATCATATTGTATACTTCATACTTCTCTTCACTAATAGATAATTGGATTATTAATAACAATTTCTTTTATTTTTCTAAAACAAGGAATTAGATATGCATTTATATCGGGTAATATATAGAGTGAATTAATAAGGGATGGAAAATATATTTAATTTAATTCATCGTTGAAATTATAAATGAGTACGGATCACTTCAGCATTAGTTTTATTTTTCTTTATTTTATAATTTAGTAAAATATTTGAATATTTGATTTAAATTTATTATATTTGTACAATAATTTTACGATACTAATCTTATATTGATTTTATTTTGTTTATTTCTTTAATTGTATACGTGAATTGATTGATGCTAGCCAATGCTAGCTCTTTTTCTAAATCAAACATTGTTAGGATAATAAAGATTTATATAATGCAGTAAAATATTAATTTATTTCGAAACCAAGAAATTCACTATCTAAATTTCTAAGGAAATGTAGCATTGACAGAAATATTAAAACAAATAATTTTTTATATAAATTTTATTTGAAAAGCCTTTACCAGTTTTTTTTTATAATTTATTTAAACAATTTTGTTTTCTATAACTGAAAATGTACATTATCACTATCTATTGTATGATGCTCTATTTTTTAATGTATTATATACAAATAATGTTATACATATTATTTTAACTTCTATTATAACTATAATTGAATATTATATATATTGTAATATAAATTATTTTATTTATATTACATTATTGCATCTTCATATTACTTTTAATATTATCTTTTTGATTCTATATTGCTCTGAATATAGTTTTAAATTTTTATACTATTCTGATCAATTTTTCTTTAATATTTCTCTTTTTTTTGCTGTTATTTGACTTTTTTATATGTTCATGTCATATGGTTTTGCATTAAGTGCATGGTCATTTGTCAATCACGTTTTTGTATTACCAGTGTCTAAGAGTATGCCAATTTTTCATTTACACTAAACTTACATAAAATTTTTTCATTTTTACAATTTTCTCAATGTATTTGTTGTAGTATATATATTTAAATTATAATTAGCTCGATTTAATAACTATGCACATATTAACATAATGCTAATTTTTCAAATGTGAACCTATTCTTAATATGAACACTTTACTTTTGTCTTTGTATATTTTTTCTTATCAAGAACTGAACATGCTGTATCATTTATTGAATAATTATAAGATATTACCTTTTTTAATAGATAATAAATATGATTATATATTATTGGCAATTCTCGTACTTCCAATCAGTAAACAGTTTTAAAAATACACATATCGAATGATTAGTTGCATGTACCCATAATTAGATTTATTTTAATTAAATGAAAATCAATATCTGGTAGTTGCAATGCTTTAAGTTATTTGAATAAGAAATCTTGTTTAAATAAAATTTAAACATCTAATTAATTCTAAATTTATGCAGTAAAATTGATTCCTTATTAATTAATAGAAAGTATACAGATGAATATTTTAGCAAAATTATATTTTAATTAGTTGTTATCACATCTTGTTTGTATGTTTTTGATATAATATTGATACAATTGATTGTATTATATATCAAATCAATTTTTTTTGGTAACGTTACTACAGTTTCATAAATCTAATACATATCACTTCAACTTCACCTATATCTAAGAAAAATTGTACTTTTTCTACTATGACAATATTTTTCCTTTTTTCATATTTCATACTTTTATAAATATATTTATGATATACGGAATACTCATGAAAATTTTATTCCAGTGTATTTTATGATCTTTGTTTTCCATATCCTACTTATGTATATCTTTGAGATCTGAGTTAACATCTTTTTCTTAATCCACTACAGCTGATTCTTTTTTTTATTTTCTAATATCACTTGCGAATACAGTCATTGGCACAATTTAGACGTCGATTAAGATTTTACTACTTAGTTTATATTACACATTTACCTAATAATTTATTTATTTAATTAAAAAAATCCCAAATATATTAAATTATTTATAATATGCTATTTAATTGCTATTATAAACCATTTATAATAGTAATTTTTTTATATAATTTTCGTTTACATTTTAAATAAATATTAAAATGTTTAATTAGACAAAAACTGTAAATATTAATGCTGTACAAGTCATTTATTATTTACTACTTTAAAAATTGACATATAAAAAAATAAATCTTATATTTACTCTGATTAATATCTTAAACATTCGATTTGGACTACCTTTCTATCATCATTAGTTATGCATTAAATTCTTGTATCATAGTATACTGTAGTTATGATAATATATATTAAAATGAACTATTTACAAGTCTATTGTTAATGAATTTATATGCATTTTTAAATATATATGATATTATATATTATTATGATTATATTTATTTTAGAAAGTAAATATTAATATATATTATATATTATGCTTCTTCATTTAAGATTTTCTTTATTTTGAAAAAATATACAAAATTAAAATAATTACTTAATTTACTATTAGAAATCTATTAAATAAATTAAAATTGACAATTATTATACTATAAAATATGTATTAAAAATTATAATTTTTTTAAATGATATCATTTAACATCAATAATTATGGCACTGTTATGTCTATTAAAGAAATATAAGACAATATAATACAAATAAATAATTTTTATGAAGAATTCATTATTTTTATTTATAATTAAAAGTATGAAAATTTTTAATATAGGAAAAAATAAAATAAAATAATTTTTTAATAGCAGGCTTTAAATACAAAAATATACAATTAAAAAATATATAAGACTATCTCTATGTAACACAAAATAATGGTAAAGAATTGATATTTATCAAATCTTTCTATCAATCAATTAAAATGAAATTGAAATATTTTTCATGACTTATACATTAATTATATATATATATATATATATATATATACATACGAAAAGAATACACTTGTTTACAATTCATTTTAAAAAATGGAATTTTTTATTGCATAATATAAAATTATAATATTTTGTAAAGATATTTAGATAACATGCCTGTTCCACATAACCTCTTGCCTCATCAGCTCGATTTAAATTTAACTCAACTCTCTCATATTTTAATAATTTAGTTAAAGTTTTTTGTAATTTTATGCTTCTTCCTTCTGGACCTTGAATGTTTTTTAATCTTCGGGGTTTTGGTAATACATTATATTTTAACTGCCAAACTAAATTTGCAACTTTAGCTTGATTCATTTTAATTAAACTTATATTATTTAACCGCTATTAATATAGTTGGAACATTCTCAAGTTGTTAGTGGTATGCGCAATATAGTTTTCAGATATTAGACTTTTGTAATTGCATACAATTATAATATAATGCTCTGCAAGATGTTCTATGTACGAATAGTGAAAAAATGTATTATTTTGGTAAACGAATTAATTTGGTAAATATTAAAATATGAAATATTTGGTTGTTAAAATTTATGAAAATAAAATGTCTTAATAATTATATTCTTAAAATGTAAATTATAATTTAAAATATGACTTAATATATTGTAATTTTTAAGTATTTTTAACCATAAAGAATATTTATTAGTATTATATGTATTTCGAGAATATTATTTACAAGTCCTTTTGTTTGAATTTGATATAATTATTTGTGCTTGGTTGTGTGTGTGGGTAATAATTAGCACTCGCGATTGATCAGCGAGTGATATCCGATAACGGCTTCGACGCGTACATGGAGAATCAATTATATTTGAGAATCCACCGTACGACTAGCCTCTTTCAAATTGAGATGGATTTAACAAACCTCTATTATAGTGCAAGGTTTAATTTTAAGTTGACCATGCGTTTTTTTTGACCCGGCACGTATGCGCGGAATAGGATAGCTTCCCTCTTCATTTCTTACTGAGAAAGTTTAAGCGTTCCAATTACTTATGTTGATGCTGAATAGCTGAATTGTCAACTAGAACTATCAATCCTGTGTTGACAAACTTGCTTCACTTCAGCCGTAGGGAGTGCGTCTACTTCGAAACGATTCACGGTGGCGTTTATCAATCTTCTTGCCTTACAGCTACCACTATTAATTGAAGATTGTACATTAACCCAAGATACCCAAAACGATACACTAACTCAACGGAAAGCGTCACCCTGCACTCACAGTTCGTATTGCGACTTTTCGCCACCCCGCTGCAACTAATTCATCCGATTTTTCCTAATGGTCCCTCAATCGGCAATAATTGTCATTGGTTCTACCCTTATTGTTTTTGACCGTTGGGTGGGCCTTTTCTCGCCCACAGTCACACTTCGGTCGACTCCACCGGCAGAGTGGTAGAAAATGAAAAGTCGTTTTACTGTATCTAGCCCGGGCCATGTGGCGACAATTGCAACCGTATGCGCACTTTCCTTTACTTCTGCTTGACCCTTGACTCAGTTACTGTCAGAACGCAACGGTCCCACGACCCTTATTCTGCCTAGTCATTTAGATTCGATATTTAACACTACGAATTTGTTTTGTAATCTATATGTTCGAATTTCAGTCACGTACGATATAAAACACTTCACTTTCATAATTTCTTTTAGGCACGACCACGTGGACTACACATTTCACTTGAATATTGTTCTCGGTCTTTCTAAATCATGAACGTCTAGTCTCTAGTCAGTAGCACTTTTTTTTATTTTCTACATTCGTATCGCATGTGGTACCGCAGTACCACAAACACGGATGGTCAAATTACACGGCGACGGCGCGACGGTTGATTTATTATACGAATTTCCGAACAGGTAGTAATTATAAGTTCAAGAAATACTCAGTTATTAAAATTAAAAAAGTTATTTAAATTGCAAAACTTTAAATACAAAGTAAATTTATTTTAAATTCTATTCATAATACTATTCGGGAATTAACCCGAGAATGAGCTCTCCCAAGATTTCGTGGGGGAGAGGCCGATAGTGGACCGAAAACGGCGTATGTAATAATGTAAAACTGTCTTTATTTAAAATGTATTGAAATACAATGCTGTCTCTATCAGATATGGTATAAATATAATGGTGTCTTTATCTTGAATTATAGTTTGAATTATAAATACAGGTACTACTCAATATACAATATACAATATCACAATGTTTGAACTCATTCTGTTAGTTTAGATTCAACAGAGGTTACCTGCGAGTCGTTATCTCTGCTTACTGGATTTAGTGTCGAAGCTAGTATAGATTCATGCAATGGCAAAACTAGGAAAGGTAAAAGCCTAGAACCAAGTTCGAAGGCAAGTAGCGATACGTACATTAATTTTATTGGACAAAAGAGTGCCACTGCGTTTTACACTATTGAACGGCAAGTGGCACATCAGAGCCTGTTATATTTTGCCAATAAATAATTAAACAAACTGTAAGACTAACAGGCCTTGTAAAACTCCTTAACTGCCCGTCAAAGCAAGTAAAGGACAATAAAGTCTTCGTGTTTTATTTGCCAATAAATAATTAAAGACTAACAAGGCTTGTCAAACTCCTTAACTTCGGTCATAGCAAGTAAAGGCCAATAAAATCATTAGTGAATAACATCAATAATTATACAAGAATATTAAATTCAGAAACAGATTAAGAATCAAGAGCAAGACATTATTTTTACATACGAAAAAACAAAATTGTATATCTTTACTAAATTTTCAATTTAAATTCAATAAACACTAATTCACAGCCTTACATTCGACCCTCAGAGAGTTCAGTATCAGGAAAGTTGCCCGAACAGTAGCCGATGAATTAAAAATGAAGGAGTTAGTAGTTGATTTGTGATTACTGCCTTATCTTAAATGACTAAGATTGTAAATATGACTGTGACTGAAAAAACTTAAGTAACTGACTGTCATGGCTGGTACAGTCTAAGTTAATGACATTACCCCGTCTTCCATGGGGGTGTGATGATCGTCTAGTTTCCTTGGGAGTGGGAATGGGTTTATAATTAGATTGGTTCAGAATTATCGTACCGTGATTGCTGCACTCTAATGATTAGAAATGGATCCTAAGCAGGATTTTTTTAAACAGTTGATGATTTTCATACTGCTAAATGCTGCACTGATAGTCAAACTGTTAAATGCTGCACTGATAGACAAACTGCTAAATGCTGCACTGATAGTCAAACTGCTATGCAAGTGACAAAGAATAAATCTTGATCGTTTTATCCATGATAACAGCGGGAGCAAGCCTCGACGAGTGGTATGCTTTTGGTGTTCTTAGTAGCTTTATAGCGATGTTGATTTTATTTCGTTTTGCAATAAGATGCACCATAAAAATGGACACACTTGAAACTCTAGTTCTAGGAAAAAGTTGTAAACAATGGTTTTCGGGATTATACCCGCGTGTAAATTCTCTCTCCAAAATATGGATGAAGAGATACCGATAGTGGAAAGAGGATGATAGAAATGAGTTTCAAATATACAAGTCATGGGAGTAATGTGTTTGTAATGTGGTTTATTGAATAAGTATAAAGCAATATATTTATATACGTACAAGATGTGGCGAGTTTATATATAAGCCAAATATAATAGTAGCGGTGATAAATGTTATTGAATAGTTTTACAATATAATTGAAAAGGACAGTTAGAAGAATTGTTGATTTTAACTCCTTGATTAGAAAATAAGGGGAGGAGTTACCGTTAATTATTAAACGGCTAATATGCTATGTGAAGCAAATATCACAGATGGGGGAATGGGGCGAAGACGCGGCTGCAGTCACAATAGTATGAGTCCGACGGTGAATGCAGTGGATTACACGCACATGCTTTTGAGGAGAAATAAATGGGGATGTAGAGATAGGCGGGATAATTATTGAAGTAGTAAAGCCTGTTGCGGTATGATCAGATGCACATGGGGGAGGTTGACTGCGTGGAAATAATAAATAGTAAAGATTTATATATTTACACGAATCTAGCAATGCCTGGGTAATGGCGTTGACGCTTCCGTATGAGAGCTGCACTGGGTAGGCGTAATACTAAATATACTAATTACTATCGTCTAGCGAGATGGGGGTTTCGAAGGGGGGCGAACTGCAGTCTTGTGTCGAGATGTTTACTGGGTAGTTTTCAGGGGCAGGTAATAGTCAAAAGAAACTACCGCATCTTCCTTACGGTCGTATTTATATATCGACTATCCCGTCTATTGTTTTGTTGGGAGTAATAAAGGGTAGGTCAGAGGGGAAAGGTCAGGTGTGGAAAGGCGTGCTGCGAACTCAGTCTCTTGTAAACAGTGCTTTTAACGTTTGCAGACAGGGCAATGCCCGGGTCGATAAACACTGACTAAATTTCTAAACGCAAATACAATCGAAGAGAGTTTCGTTAGCGAATGGAATCTCGAACAAATGGCCATGCCATAATCGTAAGACGACACTTGGAAATTATCGAAAAAGGTGAAGACTCGTGCGCTGTATTTGGCTATCATAAATTTGCTAAAAATTTTAACCAATTTTTCAAACAATAAAGTTTTATTGAGAGATGTGCGAGATTGCTATGGAATCTGAAACAGTATTAAATTTATTTTTCACATTTTATTAGAAAATATAGTATTGTACGAAGACAGTTAAAATAAATTTTTAGAGTTGTTCGAGAATCGAATATTAAAAAGAGGTCCCGTAAATAATATTGTTTCTTTTCTTTTCTACTTAGAATGTTTTTATATTTATGATTGCCAGATGTCCCCAAAGAAGACGAATTTTTGAAGTAATATTTCATGTATTTATATATTTTTGAAA
>JAPYYT010004129.1:0-11687 GCA_030522565.1 Ceratosolen corneri | reverse complement strand
ATGTACGAAAAGAATTTACAAAACAAAGAGGTAGTACCGAAGGTCGAGAAACAGCATGATTCTCGAACAATAGCAATGATGAGCAGGATTAATTAAATTGGCTAAACATGTGTATGCTGAATCTAAATGTTTAATAACGATTTTTTGTTGAAATATAGACAATGTATGTATTTAAATATTATGTATAAAACTATGCGTAATATATTGTATCAATCGTGGCGTATCTACGAACAGTAATAATAATGGCCTTGACACTTCGACGATGATCAATGTAAGTTGAAGTCCACCTTGTACGACTAAGCTCTGTTTAAACTGTGTTGACTGTGACAAAATTTCTGTTTGGTGAAAGATCCAATTGTAAGTTAAACCTCAAGGATGCTTAATGCTTAACTTGCTGAGAGGTTAAATTCCTTCTTAATATACCGCAAGGCCCCAGCCGACTCTTTATCCTACTTGTGTGCTGAAGGATTAATACTATCTGTTGTAAGTTGATAAACTTCAGCCTAGTTTCAACTGTAGGGGTGCATCTTTTTCGAAACCGTTTTACCAATCTTCGATGTCTTGCTATGGCTATTGTTAGGATTCTCCCTGTTAGATCTAAAAGAAGATTGTACGTTGCTCAAAGACAAACTGATACACACTGCGAGATGCGGCTCACACTACATTTATGGATGTTAATCTGATGTTAAGCGCGACTTGTCGCCGAGGAAATTCTTAGAATCTTCCTTGCCTCGATTCCAGCGCTGTTGCGATGTGGTGTATAAACATTTTACTTGAATATTTTTTCTGTATTTTTCTGGTAATAAACTCTATTCCTCGAATTTATACTATTATTTTGTTATTCTTGTAATGTACTTCAATAATGATAAACAACTAACGATCAAATTACATGGCGATGTTTCTTCGGTTGATTTTTACACGTAATCTTGAACAATATTCATTAAATCAATTATTTAGAGGATTTTTACAACCTTAATATTCAAATAAAGTTGGCAAGTCGACATTTTTTAAATATTATTTCAATAAGTACTATTATAATAAAAATCTAGTAAATATATGTGTTACGGAGCTAATATATTTGCGGATAAGTAAACTTTAAACAAGAGTTCTTCACTTAGAAAGATAATTTAAGCCATGTATGAAATAAGTAAATCGACAAATTTAAAGTTAAAATATGAATGAATACATAAGTAACAACCTATAATTATTGAATTACACCATGAATTACACTAATCCACTTGAGCTTTGGACATAATATTTATGCGGATACAAAAAGAATAAATCATTTAAAAATTTAAATATTGCAAATGAATAAATTCGAACAAACGAAAGATTGCAATTTAAAGTAATGCTACTTTACATATGAAATTAAACACATAGTCCTTCAATAATTGTTGAGATATTGTTCTTAGAGTGTCTATACTTTCTTGTTCACTGTATCTAACTGTAACTATTTTAAAATAAATTTTTATTAATTTTATTATTTGATCAAATACGTTTCAATATAAAATTTATTTCTATAAGTTCAGAAAAATTTAATAAACTCAATCTTTTTAATCTTTTTTAAACTTTTAAAAATTTTGCTACAATTATTGTTCGGGCAACTTTCCCGATGAAGAGCTCTCCCCAAGATGAAGGGGGGGAGCGGCCGATAGTGGTAGAGGAGAGATGGCAGGGTAGAAAGAAACGCACACGCGGGGGGTCAAATGTAATGCTGTGAATTGATATTAATTGAAAATCAATTAGAAACTTTCTTTACACAATTTTGGTTTTACATATGAAATTACACTGTCTTGTTCTTTACTTTTATTAATTCTTTTTAGTTTTAATGTTTAATGTTCTTGTATTAATTTATTAATTATCTTATTGGCTTTTACTTGCTTTCACCAAAGTTACTGAGTTTTACAAAGCCTATTATTAATTATTTTATTTGGCCTATGTTGGTTTGCACTAAAGTTACTGAGCTTTCAAGGTCTACTATTAATTATCTTAGTGGCCTTTACTGGGTTTCACTAAAGTTACTGAGCTTTACAAGGCTTGCTATTAATTATCTTAGTGGCCTTTACTGATTTTCACTAAAGTTACTGAGCTTTACAAGGTCTTTTAGTCTTACAGGTTTTACGTATCGCTACTTGCCTTCGATCTCCAGGTTCTACGCTCTCGTCCTTTCCAGATTTGTCAATCGACTATCGTTTTGAATGTGGCGCACTAATATATCCAGATGAAGGCGAAAGCTGCAGCCGATGGACACTTTTCGCGGTAGTTTCACGTGACTAAACTTCGCGGGTCCAAGCGTATTTAATTTAACATGTAGCGATTTATTACCAGCGTCGCGTGAAGCTTCAACTTTCTAATTGCCGAACACTGTAGGTTGAGAATCTCTTTATTGTAAGACGAAGCTTTGATTTCAACGAGAATTTTGAAGCGCAGCGCGCCTGCAGTCTGGTTTTAATGTCTCACGCCACTCCTTGAGTAGGGGTGGTCTCTTTAGATTTTTGGTGATATTGGGAAAAAATTGCTTATTATTTGAAGCTAATTTTCTGCTGTCATTGGAGCTCTTGACAAAAATGTCAACGCCCTTTTACAGGAAAAGGGCGAAGTGCGAGGGGCGAAGAGGTGGTAACCTTTTGCGACGTCGGGCCCCGTGTCGTGCGGTCACCCCGATATCCTGAGGTCTGGCTGGGTTTTTCCCTAATTCTATTTCTTGAAGTCGGTAAGCACTTATCACGAAGTATAGCAATCATGCTTCTATACCTAGAAGGACTTGTCTGTTATTTTTACTGGGCTCGTATTGCAAGACACGTTATGGTCATATTAACTATTTCAAAGTATCTCAGTCCGAGTAAACATGTTCGTTAAATGGTCATAAAAAGGAACGAAAATATATTCGATGTATATTTAAAGAATATTCGTAAAATCTTGGGACACATCTGGCAATCATAAACCTATTGAATGTATGAAAAGAATTTACAAAACGAAGAGGTAGTACCGCGAGTCGAGAAACTGCATAATTCACGAACAATTATATAATTGTTTTATTGGTGTTATACCACCAGTTATATTCATTTTATCCTGATAATAACAAGAACAAGGAATAAATAATTTTCACTATATTATCTTACTGCGTTAATCAGAGATATGTACAGCTCTGTTGATTAATAAGTTGCTAATGCAAGTACAGACAAAACTTTTCAGTGCTGTTACTTACTACTCACCATTCGGTTGGACTAGATTATCAATTAAGTTAACTCGTAGCAATTCTCAATTATAAAATATATTAGTTATCGATAATTGGGGAAACAAAATTTGTATGACTGTTCTTTATTTAATTTTGTTGCTACTGTAATTTAAAGCAAAAGCTTGTAGAACTGATGAATGATATATTGTAATAATGTAGTCTTACTTCTTGCTTCATATAAATAAGAAACAACGAATTATTCCGTTTACTTTGAATACAATTGATAATTATTTATCGAGAATCTAATTACTGAATATTCGCAACATTTTTTCGTCATAATTGCAATAATGGAGTTACTAATCGCAATGCAGAAAATAATCACATGGTTGAAAACATTATAATAATAAGAATAATTTGAAAATAAAGATAGTTAATATTACGATAAATATCATATTAAATGATCCAATGTTATTAGCAATCCGTGATGATTTTCTATCAATTGGCGGTAATATTAAGAACTTAATATTCTCTTCACTTTGATAATAGATTCTGAGTTCTCCCAACATACAATTAAATAAAAAATGTATAATTATAAACAATTCAACCATTACAAAAAAATAATGTTAAATCTTCCATTATTGTGTTTACAGAACGATTTAAATGACAATTTAAATAAATGACAATTTAAATAAATGACAATTTAAACAGGCAAGCGCAAAAACATATTTATTTTGACTTCAAATAAAATTTTTAAATATTATCTATCTAGGAAAAGATTATTTTCATGATGGTAACAGTAGAGATATTTTACTTTACTAATGATTTTTTCGTTATGACTGGTATTGTTTGTTTAGCGTACTGTATATTATTCTTACATTCTGTATATTTTTGAGTTCTTACAAAGATATATGAACAAGGATAGTTAATTGCATTATTATTCTTCTCGGTGTTTATAAATACATCATATGATGCTTTTATTCTTCTAATGGATAAATAAGAGGATAAAAAAATCTTTAATTAGAATAGTTTATACACAATATATTGAGTTTTTGTATTGATTACATGTATTTCGTATTTTTTCCTCTATTTTTATACGCTATTTGCACATCTTCAGTCCATAAAATATTTAGTTCTCATCTTTAACAGCTATTCATTATTTATTTATTAAACTAACTTCATTAAATTCTAGCTCTACTCTACTCTAACTCTAACTCTAAATTCATGAAACTTTCTAGCAGGTATTATATTATATTTATTAATAAACTGTAAAAAGATAATATTTTGATAATTTATATATATTTTAAAGGTTAAAATGAAACTTGTTACGTATTATAAAGAAAACTTTTTATTCTGTCCTCTTTTTTCTTGAACTCGTTTTCTACGATGATCTATATAAAATCTTCTAGATACTACAAGTTAATAAAATGTAATGAAAGGTGCCTACCTGTGGTAATTCGTAGATGATGTAAGAGAGATTGATAGCGAGAGAGAGAGATAGAGTAATCAATTAATCGAAAAATAAAAAAAGATTGAATTCTACACGAATTATATTGAATTAGAAATAAATTTATTTTTTAGATTGAATTACAGCATTTTAAAAAGGCTTTTTTTATTTTTTATTTCTCGCTATCGAATAATACATTAGATGCAAAATATCCTGTGCACACTTACCACTACATCTTGTTACTGAAAAAGGGTTATTGGGATACTTGGGTGGGCTGTAATAGATTTCTGTAAATGCTCTCCTCCACCAAAGCAAAGTGCGAATCCTGGTAATACATCCACTCATCAATGAAATGATCAAATTGTAAGTACTGGTCCTATTCATTATTTCACTATTCTTTTCTTTCTAAAAATATCTCGCTATCAACTCCCGGAAGAGTATTATGTAATCTTTAAAAAGAGACGTCTTTTTATATAAAATATATATTTTATGTATAAATTAGTTCCTACTTTGTAATAAACCTCAATTTTAATGTAAATTATACGAGTTACTATATTTTTATTAAATCATTGTCTTGTTATTAATTGAAAATAACGGATTATAGAATGAAAATGAATCCATGGCCCGAGTCATTATATTGCAGAGTTTTGAGTATTATTTTTTGTCTATCGAAGTGAATATGATATTATCAAGAACTGGTACATATTTTTATTTTTATCAATTACCACAAAATATACTAGCATATTTTTTAGATTTGGATAAATTATGACCAGATTTTTGTTAAAGTATTATATTATATTATATTAATATAAATGTATATCTTATTAGGTTAAAAACGCTGCTAACATTTTAAGAATTTATATCTTAATTTCTCTGACATCTGAACTTTGAATAAATGTAACTTTAGTTTCAAATTCATTCATATTAAGAGGAACTGTAGTATTATTTAAAAATATAATCATTTTAGGAAACTATTTATCTAATTTGGAATAATATAAATGATATTTGAAGGACTATGTTTTTTTAATTAATATAATAACTTCAAACAATATCATAAAAATTATTTCTTAGTATGTCGGGTTGTAGGAAAATGAAAATCACTACTTGTTAGTAATTGTAATTGTAATTATAAACTTTATTATATATGCAGGTTCTATGGTATGTCTTTTTAACAAAAAAATTAAATAAGACGTATTAAAGAGATGTATGTCCTTTAATGCTTTTTATGACTGTAAACTAATCTATTACGATTTCCATAAAGTATAAAAAATATATTTTTTAAATGGTAATTCTTTTACTTTTTACTTTACAAAACGCAATAGTATAATTATCTGTTTTATTTTTCAGAAACAAAGAAGCTGATTGACAATATTTTCTTGTAATAGTGATATAATCATGGTTGATTATGATGTACATAGAACCTGCAAGTAACTATTCCATCGTTGATTCTGTTCAATCAAACTGATTGATTGTTTTCAATTAAACCATTTTGTAGCAAGATAAGTTGTAACATGCGACAAAATCAGGGTAATTTAACTTTGAAATTCTAAGTAAAAAATGTCTAACTTGAGTTCTATTATGCATTTTTACTTAAAAGTTCTTCGTATATAACTTATTACATTAACTATCTAAACAATCTAAAAAAAAATATACAATAACTATTCTAAACATCGTATGGTTTATTAGTTTTCTCAAATACATCAATACTTTGTAAGCTTGAAAAATAAAATATACATAAAATTAATTTCTAATACTTATTGAAATAAAAAAAAATTACAAACTAAAATAACAAAAGAAATGATACAAAGGAAACAAACTGGTGAAGAACACTCAGTCTATGAAAATTAAATAATTCTAATAGATCTTAAATACACACACACACACACACACACATATAAATGCATCACTTATCATTAAAAACATTTATTGTACACATTAAAGAATTGAATAAATCATCATTGAAAGTAGGATGTTGTTGTAAAGACCAATTAGGAAAAATTAATTTATTATTGTTTTATAATAAATTTAATAAATAACTAGAAAATTTGCATTCACGGTATTATCATTTGTCACATCAGCGATGTAATTTAAATTATGATATAAGATATAAATAAAGAATATAACTATCCTTTATATGAGGCGGTAGGATGAAGCAAGATCTCATCAATGGATAGATATATTTTTGTTAAGTAATTTAAAAGTTATGGTAAAAATTTAGTAACTGTATACTAGATGTAGAGAGACAAATACAGTAAAGTTTTTTGACTTTGATAAGTAAAACAGTTAATGATTATATTATATATAAAAAGTTAAAGAATATAGATGTTAGTTATCGAATAAAAATTCATTTATTTAAATTGATTTGATAGAAATAAATAATATTATGAATAGCTAAAAATATCTAAGGATATAATCGATTTTAAAAGTAAAATCTTGCAACCGATGTAACAGTATCAGTCTGATTCATTAGAAACTTAATTTCAACATTTTTTTATACCTACAATAATTTTTAAAACTACAAAACTTCATAATGTTTAGTTATAATGTTATAATGTTTAGTTACCATAAAATACAATGAATCTTTGTATTTTAAGTATATCAAAATATATATTTATAATAATAATATTAAATGTAAAATAAATATAATAAAGCTGTAAAACTGTTATTGAATTTGTCTACAAGAATTATTATATAAATATGCTACCTGCATCTGGAACTATTTATAATCTATAAATAATTAATTATGTAATATTTTAAAATAAAACACTTGATGTCAGAAGTAACTTTTTTAAATAACTTTCTAATAATTTTACTGATATTTTTTGGATTAATATTAATTATTTATCAAATTACTATAGTCTTTCTTAAAAAATAATAAATTAGAAATAAATATAAATACATTTTTATTTAAAAAATTTTTATATTTATTCATTTATTATTTTTGATAGATTAATATATAATGTAAAAAAAAATACTAATTTATTTATGAATACTTTCTATAATATACTAATTTTTAATATATAATTTTTATTTTAATTGAAATTATCTCTCAAATAATATTTGGATGTAAAATTTATATTCCTAAATTTGTAAAATTTCAGTTAGAAAATTATAAAATGTGTTTATATTTCAGCATAATACCATCATTTTTAAATCAGTTATTTAAAAAAGTTATTACAACTTTATATCATGGCTTTTGCAGGACTAAAAAAACAAATCAACAAAGCAAATCAAGTAAGTTATATGTTTTTTAATAAATAATTAGTATTTGTGAATTATTTTAAGAAATATGAAATAATTATGAATGTACTCTATTAATTTCAATTTCATATTATTTTTGGTAATGGATGCAGCGTTCAGTCGTAAATTGAACGCCGCGGACCCAACTTTCATTGTAACTTGCAGTGACTTGGTACTATCGTTGGTAGAAACTTCAATGTAATCGCCGATAATTAATGTTTAAAAATCTCTTGTTTGATTGTAAGTTCTGATTTTAAGATTCTGAAACGCAGCGCGCTTGCTTTTTAGTCTTAATGTCGTCGCCGAGCTACGTGAGTAGGAGTAGTCGTCTTTAATTTCTTTAAGAGATGGAAGTTTCAGTGATTGGAGGAAAACTAATTTTCAGTTATCATTGGAGCCGTAGCCAAATTTAACGCCCCTTCGAAGGGAGTAGGCCTGAAATGGTGGCAGCGCTTCGAGACGTCGGGTCGCGGCTTACGCTGTTGCACTGACGTTTTGAAACATGGTTGGGTTTTCAAAATGATTTCGTTTCATCATGAAAATATCACAAAGTTTGGCAACTATGCGCTTATTTCTAGAAGATTTTTTCCGCTGTTTATACTAAGCTCGTATTGTAAGACGAGTGCTGGTTTTATTGACAATTGCCTAAATTTCGAGGTGCAGTCTGAGTAAATATAGTCGTAAAATGGTCAAGAGAACAAGTATATACTCGATGTATTTTCTAATTATATTCGTAAGTTCTTTGTGCATATCTGGAAATCAAACATATTAAATATTTCCAAAAGAATTTACAAACAATGAAGTAGTAAGTTTGTAGTCGAGAAACTAACGGAATCTGGAGCAATAAAAAACTACTTTAACATTGACTTAATTCTAAATTCTAAATTTCTTCTAGCTTTCAATTATTTATTAATTATAATGAAAATTTCTCATTTTTGAAATAAATTAAAAATTTTAATTTTCTATAGTATATGACAGAGAAAATGGGTGGTGCTGAAGGAACAAAGCTCGATGTTGATTTTGTGGATATGGAAAGGGTAAGTGTAAATTTATTATTTATTATTATTTATTAAAGTTTCATAGATTTTTATATTTTGACTTATAAAAATTAATATAAAATATGACTAAACAATAGAAGCAAATTTTATTATTTTCAAGTAATATAACGATTTAATTTTACTATAATTTGTTGTGTACCAAAATTTTTAATCCATTGTTAGAATATAATTCAACATATTCAAAATATTGCCGATGGATTAAATAATTAATATGCATAATATAAATAATTTATTATAATTCAATATAAATTTATAATTGAGAATTTTTTTTACAATGTCATTCTTCAAATCATGCTGCAAATTATTAAATATTATAATAGATAAAATAAAGAACCACATAAAACCGAATTTGATATAACTAATCATTTTGGAATTTTTAGTTATTAATGATTATTAATATTATTAATATTATTAATATTATTAATAATATTATTAATATTATTAATATTATTAATATTAATATCTAAATTTTCATTTTACTAATTAAATTTTTCTTTTCTTCATTAAGTCAATGCAACATTTATAGTTTTATTATATACATGTATAATTTTGTGAGTATGTTAACCATACATGATTCTTTATTTTGATATGTTCTTTATATTATAAGTAATCTAAGACATTGACTTTATAAATAGTGATTTACAATATACATCAATCCTTATACATATACCTTATACTGACCTTATACATCAGTTATTCTTTTTACTATTTCTTTTTAGAATCAAAAACAGCCACATTTGATTTCTGAATAGACTGTATAAAAGATCTACGAAATTTATTATATATTAAAAATTACAAATTATTTTTTATATAAATTTTGATTTAAAAATTATTTATTTATTTTCATTTTACACGTTTGCTATTATTTCAAAACATATTTAACAATTTAGTATTATTTCTTTAATTAAATACAATATATGAAATAAGAAATATTTTCTGGGTTATTGCAATTTTATAAATATAAAATCCATATAATGGTAAAATCATGACTAAAAGAGTGTTATAAATCATTATAATTTATTAAAAAGATTTAATATATCATATTTAAAAAAATTCTATTTAAGTAAAATAGTACAATAGTTCAATTAAAAATATTTTAAAAAATAGAAATAGAGATGCATAATATGAATTATTTTTTTACATACTTTGTATTCATTATATTTTAATTTAGTATATTTAGCAAAAAATTTAATAAGTATTCATCTTTAGCAATACACTGAAAACAAATTAAATTGTAGGAGTAAAATATTCTTTCTTTTAAATTACTAATTATTAATTTATATTATATAGAAATAGTAGTTTTTATTCAGATGGTTAATACTCAAAAATATTTTACATCAAATAATATTTTATACTAGTACGATCTAATTTATTGATCAAGCCTTAAAATTAACATAATTAATTTTAATATAAATTGATTAGTTAATTTATTTATTTTTTCTTATTTTCCTTACTATGTTAAACTAAAAACTCATATAAATGATTATTGTTCGGGAATTAAGGCTGAGAAAACACTTTCCCAGATGGAGGGAGGGAGAAGCGGATAGTGGAGATAGAGAGATAGCAGGGTAGAATGAAACAGAGGCAAAGTGGCGTGGGTAATGCTGTAAAACAGAGTTTATTTTAACGCTGTCTTTAGACGATGTGGTATAAATATAATGCTGTTTTTACAAATCTTGAACTATCTTACATTCATACATGAATTGAATACCGCGATAACTTTACTTGAATTTACAAATATGTTGAGTTCCGTGAGTTTAATTAAAGATTGCTTATTTACGCGCGAATGCAATATTCAGGCGTAACTTTGAATCTTACAACGCTTGGAGTGATGTTATGTTTTATGAATGGTATGTCGTTGCAGACCACACTGCTGCAATATTCAGGCGTACATTGAATCTCATCAAATATGGACTTGTTGTGTTCCTTCAAATCAATAGGGTATATGTGCGGGTCTTGGTGTGGTCTTACTAGATTAATCCGTTTGTGCTTGCTCGCGCTTCTTTGCGTACTGGGCGATTGAATATTGGCGGCTGCTTCTTCTTATTCAATCGCGTCGAGTATGTAGCAGAATCCAGAGCTCTTTGCTTCCCTCTCGGTGCGTTCCTTGATCCTGATACTTTATGTGCACACACTGGCTATTTGCTATACACAACATTGTATTGAGAGACTACAGTCAAAGAATCGATACTATGATTCTGCAGACCAAAGCGGAATTGATGAGACGCGCCGGAGCCGCAATACTTAGTCTTCACGCCGCTCCTTGCGGGGAGGACTTCTCCCGCGTATCTATGAGAGTGGGAAATTTCGGTGATTGGTTAACAGCTAATCATTCGGTTGTCATTGGTGCTGTTTGACCGGTAGTATCGACGTCCTTTTCGGCGGTGGAGGCATCGAGGCCGGATCGGCGCGTAAACCTTGTACCGACGTTCGGCTCGTGACGTCGCTTGATTTTTACACTATTCAAAATATGCATCTATGTTGATATAAACAACTCGTACGATATTTGTCAATTGCGCGTCAATTCCTAGAAGGTTTTGTCCGTTACTTTTATGACGCGCGTTGCAGAGCACATGATGGTCATACCGACCATCGACGACTGTTGAGGAACCCTCTACCTAGCTTTCGTGGGCTCAGCTTTACCTGTTCCGACGGCTTATTGATAGGGGTGTTTCCTTAGTAGACTATATGTTCTCCCTGATGATGAGGAATGTGGATAATATGGGATAGATTAAATTGTTAAACACGTGTGTATGAAGGCTATGAT